>QFEM01004582.1:0-20716 GCA_003316205.1 Boletus bicolor
ACAGACACTGGACCAAATCACATGACCCAGGGGGCAATGTTGTAGCCAAGAGTATGTAGTTTATTTGCTCCCACCAAAGCAAAGTGAAATTCCCACATGTGATGATGGGGCGCTGCGCGCCCCGGTTTGGGGTTAGGCATTGCAACATTTTTGTTGCCTACTGTATCTACATATAATTTAACATCTTTGGTGACACCAGGCCATGAAAAATAGCGAGTGAGAGTATGAATGGTTTTGGCATGACCGCCATAACCAGCGATAGGGAAATCATGACATAAAGTTAAGAGACAAGTACGTAAAGAAGGAGGTATGAAAACTTTGTTTTTGTTATTTTTGAAAATGTTCATAGTAGAATCAAAAAGGAAGTCATGCACCACGTCCACCCCCATGGAGGCAGACTCCAATTCCAACTCCATATAAAAGTCTGAAGATAAAGTGACAGAGTTAATAAAAATGGAAGGAGGCAAGACCATGATATTGGCATTGTGGTCCTGCACAGCCTCCCCATGGTCTGGGTGACAAGAGAGTGCATCAGCCCAACCATTAGAAGCACCAGGTTTGTAAATGAAAATATAATTAAACTCCTGCAAAACCATATGCCAGCGGGCTTGCCGACCACTAAGAGTCTGCAGTTTCTTCCAGTATTCAAGGTTCTTGTGGTCGGTCCAGATTTCGAACCGTTTGTGACTGATAAGATAATGGTGCCACTCTTCCAGCGCCCGAATGACTGCCAAAAGTTCCTTATCATAAATAGGATAGTTGCGCTCAGTGCTATCAAACAAATGAGAGATGAAGGCAATAGGCCTCCAGTTACCGTCGCTGCATAATGTTGAGAGCACAGCTCCCGTGGCAATATCCAAGGCATCCATTTCTACCCGAACTTCCTGATCGTGATTTGGGTAAGCGAGAAGGGGAGCCATGGTAAACTTCTTTTTGAGGGCTTTGAATGCCGCTTGCTGGCTGGGACCCCATGTGAATGGAACATCTTTCTTGGTAAGATTGTTCAAGGGGTGTGCAACTTTGGCGAAGCCCGAAATGAAACACCTATAATAATTACAAAGGCCGAGGAAACCTTGGAGTTGCTTTAACCAAGTAGGAACTGGCCAGTCCATAACTCCAGAAACTTTCTTTTCCTGCATTTCTACCCCCTTTTTAGATATGACCATACCCAAGAAGTCCACCTGATCCTTGGAAAAGAAGCACTTGGAAGGTTTGACGTATAGGTCATTCTCGCATAAACGCCGCAGAACTTCCTTAACTACTTCCTCGTGCTCTTCTTTGGTCTTCTTCGATGTAAATATCATACAATCATCGATGTAGATAATTATTACCGCATACATGTCGTTAAATATGTCATTCATCATTTGTTGGAAAGTAGGGGGTGAGTTGGTCATCCCAAAATACATTACCGTTGGTTCGTAAGCACCAATGGGCGTAATGAATGCGCCCTTCCATTCATTGCCTTCTTTGATTTGAACATTGTTATAGCCCCATCGAAGATCTAGGGCTGTGAACATCTCAGCATTCTTGAGCCGATCTATAAGCTGCAGAATTAAAGGAAGCGGGTAAGAGTTTTTTATAGTTCCTTCATTTAAATATATGTAGTCCATGACCATATGCTTTTTACCATCCTTTTTCGGAATAAAGAAGATGGGTGAAGTTTGCGGAGACTTTGAAGGCTTGATGTACCCCTTTTTGAGTTCTTTGTCGACGAATGTGCGAACCTCGTCCATTTCAATATCGGATAGGGGAATTACTTGGCCCTTCTTCAGAATGAAATCCAGTTTGAGATCTATGGTGTGATCCCAAGGCTTCCGAATAGGCATGCGTTCGGATTCTTTTTCTGAAAACACATCCAGGAACTCGTGATAGGTCTCTGGTACCTGTTTTTTTAGTCCATCTTCTATAGTGCGAAGGACAGCCGGGGAACAACCATGAATCGGGGGTCTGAGCCCCATAATTTTACAGTATTGGGTACAACAAGGAAAGGAAATGGTCTGAAGGGTCCAATTGATGACAGGGTTGTGGCAGTAAAGCCAGTCATACCCGATAATCATACGATGTGTACCAATCTTGGAAATATAAGCGTCTATGGTTTCGTAATGTCCGGCAATTTCCACAATCAAAGTAACTGCATGCCTGATTTGTCCAATAGCTCCTTCAGAGCCGTCTGCGTTATGTATTTTTATGGGATTTTCGAGAGTGTAGAAGGGAATGCCATGACGGTGAACATAATCATGATTGATGAAAGTGTGGGAAGCTCCAGAATCCAAGAGAGCTTTGAATTGGAAGGCTTCCCACTGGCCATTCCGCATACAACGTATGATGGTCTCAAGCGAGAACTCTCCGCCGAATGATAATGTCGTTGTATGGTGCATCGTGACCTTGAGGGGTTTATAAATAGAAGATATTTTTCGTTGTTTTGTAAGAGAATTAAGCACACTATATTTTTGCTCCAGTGCCGTGCTCAATTGAGACGCTCTTACAGAGGAACAAGAAAGATTACGAAGTACAGATGATAAATCGAAAATAGGAAAATCGGAATCAGAACAAGAAGAAAATTGTCCTGGCACATGAACACCCTCATCGTTCACGTGCCATTGCCTTTTAAAGCCTCTGCTGCACGATGCTTGGCTTCGGTCTCGAACTTATCTCTGTAAAATGCCTCAGCTTTTTCTGAGACATACGATCTGTGATTGGCATTTGGTGCTGCGGCTGCTGAGGCCAGTGGAGGAGGAAGGGGATGTCTGGGATAATGACTAGTTACTGAGGGCTGGGAATAAACATCAGGTTGGGGTGCACTGATGTACTGTCTGGAATTGTAATCCCAGACCCATTGTTGCCTTTGCTGAGGCAGACGGTACGGACGACAATTTGGGTTTGAGGGGCAATTGGGTTTGATATGACCTGGCTTTCCACAGAGGAAATAAGTCCTTGTGTCTTGTGTGGGAGTGGGTGCAGCCTGCTGCACACCAATTTCCATAGGGGCCCCTCGGCCCGGTTGCATATCATACTGAGTAAATTGCGGACGAGATGGTGGGGGATTAGAAGGCATCAGGTAACGGATTTGGGAGTGTGGGACAAAATGGGAGTTGGCAGGGGGACCTCGCTTGATTGCCATCTGTTCGTATGCCCTCCTGATAGAACGGTAGACATTAACGAGGTCATCGTAGTCAAGATCTCCCGTCGGCCAATTAAGCCGAGCCCTTTTGTAAATGCGGTAGTCAACCGCCTTTTTTAGAAGAGTTACCGCATGGTAATCCTCGATGTCCAACTCCTTTTTAAGAACCTCAAACCATTGTAGGAAGAGGTCGACTGGATGCCCATTCTGACGTAAGCCTTCTAATTTTCTGAGCGACTCGTGGGAGAGAATGTCAATCCGGAAATAAAGTTTGATTTCGTCCTGTAGAACCCCCCAAGAGGGCCAGGCCGAATCTCCTCTTTTGCCAGTGACCGTTCCGTACTCGTCCACTGTGTTCTCCTCCTCTCGATCAAGATACCTCTCAAGAGTGATTTGGGCAAAGCCCTCAGCCTTCTTCTTGAATCAGGAAAGGACAGCTACAGCTCTGAGTTTGTCAGAGCGCCACTTTTGTGCTTCTACCCACAGACGTAATCTGACCCACCACAACTGCCAAGTTCCTCTATCACCGTTCCATTTCTCAGGATTGGCAATCTTCTTGGTGACATTATTTTTCTCAGACTCGATGTTTAGGGCGGCGATACACCTTACAAGATCATCAAGATCCACTTCCGCCATATTTGGTTACTGAACGGAGGACGGCTTTTAGATGGAGGTAAGGACAAAGGAAATTGTAGAAGTAGTGATGATTTGCGAGTTCGAAGAGAGGAAGATGATAAATCTTGTGGGGGCGAGAACGGGGGAGAGGAGTAAGGTGAAGGTTATCGAGATGAGTGTTTTGATCTTGAATAAAGTTGACCAGTGGATGGTCGTTTGGATCCAGAATGTCTTCTTTCACCTCCTTACTGTGTGGACTGTTTCAACCATGCTCTGGGGAGACTACATGGATGAGGTCAGAGATAATAGGGAAGTGGTCGGAGGTAATAATGTCTTCTTCTTCGGCAATTCCAAGGGTGACCGCAGAGACCCTGGTTACATATACTGACTATTTTTATAGTAATGACTCAGCCACCGGCAGCACAATGGCTGTGATCCGATGTTGTCCTATGCAAATGTGGCTTGACCCACACGCGCTATCACCTCAAGGAGGGACTTTGAAATTTCTATACTAATACGACAAAAGCTTGCCACTCAAGACACACCCTAAAGGCATGGGTGTAAAGAAAGGGAAAGTCACAGAAAGCTCCAGTGGGCAGCGCAGAGTCTCTAATTAATTTTGTAGAGACCTTGTGACAGGTATACACAAGTCCTAATTGTTCCCTTTAGCTCTAGGGTCCAAGCGTTGTGTATGCTAGTCTAATCCAAGTGTTATAACCCTATCGTGAACAACAAAGTATTAACCACAAGGCTCTACCGCTCGCAGGCTACATGTGTCCTGGAAAACAAAGAAAAAAGGATGGAGGAGAAGTCCGGATCTGTTTGATGCAGGCCTACAATAAAGGAACAAGTCCTCAAGGCAATGACCAGTGAAGCAAACAAACAAGTGGATTAGACTGGGGATTCCAGTCGCAGGGTGCTAGTTTATATGTGTTACAGGCGTGTGCACAGACCATGCTATGCATGGGAGGAACTACCATAAATAGACTAATGTGAGAAGCCAGGCACAGGAAGAGAAGAGACAGAGATTAAAGAGGCTGTGTGAGAAGAGCAGAAATTAAAAGGTCATGGGTACCATGAGGTATGATGTTACAGGTTCTAGACCTAGTCATGTGCTGGTTCCCACGGTCACATGCACAGATCACGTGGCTGGAAAAGAAAAGAGTTGAAGTCCGAAAATGTTTGAAAATGTTCATATTATAACACTAATATCATTTTTCAGCAGGACAATGATCCCAAGCATACTTGTAGGAAGGTCAAGGAGTGGCTAGAGGAGTAGAATTCCAGGACTATGGTGTGGCCTGCACAGTCCCCTGACCTAAACCCTATTGAACATCTCTGGGGTTACCTCAAAAGAAAGCTTGCAGAAGAAGAACACTCCCCTAAAGGAATTCATGAGTTATGGGATAGAGTTGAGGAGAAGTGGGAGGGGATACCAGTGGAGGAGTGTCAGAAATTGATTGAAAGCATGTCCAGAAGGATTGAGGCAGTGCTCAAGGCAAAAGGAGGCTATACCAAGTACTAATATACCTTGGAATTCAAAAGCTCAAAACCTGTTACAATGAGATCACCATATTGAAATAGCCATATCTCAGGCACCTCTGGGCCGAATTACATAACTCTTTGATCCATATATAGCCAGGGGTGTGGGTCACATTTCGCCCCACTACCACTAAGCGAGACTCCCATGCCCTTGGACACTACAGAGTGAACACTTCAAAATAGACAAACATTGCAATGGTTTTTGAGGTCACTGTATACCTAGCACAATTTCTCTTTGTGTAGATAGTTGAATAGATGCATGTCTTTGACCAACCTGATGTCCAAGTTTTAAATGAGACACAAGTTTGGTCAATCATGAACGAAACTGTACAGCACACAAATGTCATTAAAGAGCATCATAATCTCTTTCATATGTATCATCATTCCCCTCTTCTTCCTCATTTCCAAGTCCGTCTCTGTGGCCATCACCATCTCTGTCCCCTTCATCATCCTTGATTTCCTCTCCCTCATCATCTCCAAGTCTCTCTTCCTCACCATTGCAATCTCCTTGCCTGTCACCGTCGTGATCTTCTTTCTCCTCGTCTTCATCTTCCACATAGCTCTCTTCACCCTTGCCCTTCCTTCCCTCTTGAAAATTCCTACCATCTGATTGCAAGAAGTCGTCCCAATGGCAGGACACGGTGTGTCCGATGCCACCTTCCCGGTAACGCATAAACATATTGTGATTGACAAATCTAGTAGTAAAATAATTTTAGTTGGCTATAATTGATTGAATCATGTACTCACATATTCACCTCAAACGATTGCCAATCGTTATCTCCTTCTGTTTCTCATTGTGTGATTGAGTAACTGCTGAGTAAATCACTTGTCAGTTCAAGTGAAAATGTCGGAATACGGTGGATGCCATGGATCACTACATTCAGGTCCAGAAAACTGAATGCCTCAGGGTCATCCTCCAGCAGGAACCCAATATGAGGGAGACAGTGAGCACCAAAAATGGAAGGATTTGTTAGATTGCAGCCAAACCAACCAACAAACAACATATCTTTATGCTGGATTTCTTGAGAATGTGAGTCCTCACCATAATACTGAACATTCATGTGAAAAATCTTGAGTACATGGGCATACCAATATGGATGGCAGTTTGCATCTATCTCATATGAGAGTACCATGATGTTCGCACGTGTACAAGGATTGATGACATCTTGCTCATGTCATAGGTCATAGGTCATATAGTTTACCGAAAGTTTCTTGTGTTCATACATTGTATTGCATACAATGAGGAGGCTGTCTTGCTCTGCATTGGTGAAGGTTGTACTCTCACCGTCCCATTCTCCTGGAGATCAGATCCAGTGGAGTAGATAATCTTTAAGATGATCTAGGAAGTTCTGAACGAGTGTTAGTATTTGACCTTCAGTCGTAGCTTTATATACCTTAGTTGCTCTATCTCCTTGTAGAGATCTGAGCCAGACTGTTATGTCAATTGGCGACTGTTCGGACTCGGCAATGTTATAATGCTCTGAGGGAGACTTTTTCTGTCATGTTGTCCATTGAGTTGTGCCCTCTGTGTTGGGCCTGTTCCCTCCATGACTCAACACATCCTTTTTGATCTCCTTCAGCACAAGGCCAAAGAAGCACTCTCGTGCCTCAAGCTTGCTCATAGTTGCCAGAGTCGTTAAATGGACCTTTGAAGTTCATGTATAGTGGCGTTTGAGACGTTTGTGTTCCTGCTCTCCCTGAATGTCTTTAGCACTTTGTTTGACTCAATAGATGGTTAGTACTTACTGGTTGTGTCATATAATTATCCATTGTACCTTGCTCTCATATGACATCTGGGTAGTTCCCAAGCACATGAAGCTTATAGGTATTGAGGTTCAGCTTCTTGCGCTTCACTTCACTTGACCTGTGGGGAACAGTGCTACCACTTTTTGAGGCATGTGCTGCAGCTTGTTGACCACATGCTGCGGTTTCCCAAGGAAGCTCAAGTGTAACCTAAGTCTTACAGGTTGTCCTTGAAAATTTATGCACACTTCCATTAAGAGACACTACAGCCATGTCCAAAAAATCGAGTGTATCTGTCGTGTGTAGATGTAGCTTGGCATAGGCATGCCATGTTACAAGCTCAAAAAGTATATCCTGCACAATAGAATTGTGTGGAGCAGGTATGAGACTGTCGAAAGTGGGCATTGCACACTATGCAACTGTAAGTCCTGTGCTGTTATGTTTAATCTCATAACTTACCTGTAACAAATCTTCGAAGTCCCTTGCAGCCATTTGTTTCATGCTTGAAACATTCCTCGAAAATTTCCAGATTGTTCCTCAACCAAACGATGGAACCACATGATACCTGCCAATCAGGATCAGTATGTAACCTATTACAAGCAATGATGTACCTTTCATCCAGCTCCTGGATCATATCCCCCCCTTCCACAACTAATATTTGTAACAAGTGCATGAATACCGCCTTCCAAGCGCCACTTTCAAACTTGTGTAGTAAATCAACAACTAAAAGCTGGAAGTAGTTAGTATTAAATTGCAAAAGGTGATCAGAAAATGTATTCTTATGACATTTCAGTGTGTGTTTGTTGTTCAGTAAGAAATAAAACATACAATTGTAGGAACATAGGATTCATCATTGAGAAGTCTGCGCATTTGTGCACCATCAATCCCTGCACCCTTCTTGAAGATAAAGTCCTGTGCCATTTTGATCTGTCACTGTTGCTGAACCGTATTGATGCGGGGATACCGCCTCTGTTGCCATATATCACAGATCATCTCCATGTTGATGAGGTCTGATTTCTTTATCAAGCAACGGGGGCATGGCATCTTTCCCAAAAACTTGATCCCTGATATGAGCACCCTATCAACGTGATTTTAGACCGGTAAACAGGAGAGTGAGATCAAATACTTCTCTGGGTAATTGGCTGAATAAGAAAAGAAACAAGGGTATATCCTCCAGATGATGCCATTAGTGTTATGACCTTATTGCGAATGACAAAGAAACCACAAGGCTCGACCGCTCGCAGGCTACACAAGTCCTGGAGAACAAAGAAAAGAGGTGCAGGAGAGTAGAGGAGAAGGAGTAGTTGTCTCCGTTTGATGCAGGCCTATAATGAGGAACAAGTCCCCAACACAATGACCAGTAGAGCAACAAACAAATGGATTAGACTGGGGATTCCAGTCGCAGAGTGCTACTTTATATATGTTACAGGCGTGTGCACAGACCATGCTATGCATGGGAGGGATTACCATAAATAGACTGATGAAAGAATCAAGGCATGGGAAAAGAAGAAACAGAGATTAAAGGGGCTGTGTAAGAAGAGCAGAAATTAAAAGGTCATGGGTACCATGAGGTATGATGTCATAGGTTCTAGACCTAGTCATGTGCTGGTTCCCACAGTCATGTACACAGATCATGTGACTGGAAAAGAGAAAAGTTGAAGTCCAAAAAAGTTTGAAAATGTTCATATTATAACACTACCCCCTTTTTAAGACTTGAATTCCAGGCGAATTGTAGAAGGATTGGATTTGGTGAAGTTTTCATAAGGAGAAAAGAGAGAAGCAAATGAGGAAATGGTGAGTCCACAGAGTTTGTGAGGAGCAGAGGGATTCTTTTTGTGGAAGTCAGCGACAGCCAAAGGGGCGGTATTAATGATATCTGCCGACTCCCAAGTACAATCAGTTTCATTGTATCCTCTCCAATGAATGAGGTACTCCAGTTTCCTATTCTTTAGATGCGAAGCAGCAACATACTCAACCTCAAATTGTTCTTCCCCTTCCTGGTCTACCTCAATGGTGTCGGGACGGACTTTGGGCTGTCCAGGTATGGTTTCCCAATAAGGTTTGACGCAAAATATGTTAATCATGGGATGAATTCGCACGGTACAGGGAAATTTAAGGATAACGGCATTAGGAAGGACTGTGGAGATGACATAGGGTCTGATCCATTTGTGTGTTAACTTTTTTGCCATATATGGAAGGTTAAGTTTGTCAGTAGATAGCCAAACCTGCTGACCAACAGAATACTCCGGTGCTTCAGAACTGTTATGACTCTATTGCGAACGACAAAGAACACCACAAGGCTTGACTACTCACAGGCTACACGGGTCCTGGCAAACAAAGAAAGGAGGATGGAGGAGAAGTCCGGATCCGGTTGATGCAGGCCTACAAGGAAGAACAAGTCCTCCAGGCAATGACCAGTGAAGCAAACAACAAAGTGGATTAGACTGGGGATTCCAATCGCAAAGTATCTAGCTTATATATGTTACAGGTGCGCGCACAGACCATGCTATGCGTGAGAGGAACTACCATAAATAGACTAATGGGAGAAGCCAGGCACGGGAAAAGAAGTAGCGGAGATTAAAGAGGCAGTGTGAGAAGAGTGGAAATTAAAAGGGTGCAGGTACCATGAGGTATGACGTCATAGGTTCTAGACCTAGTCATGTGCTGGTTCCCACGGTCACGTGCACTGATCACATGACTGGAAAAGAAAAGAGTTGAAGTTTGAAAATGTTTGAAAATGTTCATATTATAACAAGAACGTCTTTTCTCTGAAGTGGCGACCATTCTATCGCGTGTTTCTTCTAAAGCCACTTCAATCTCCTTGTGAGAATGACCTATTTCTCCTGCAAAACCAGCCAGTTTTCCTTCAAAACCCATGTGAGGGGCGTAATTACAAGTGACATTGAAAGGAATAGAACCAGTGGCAGTGGTTACAGTATTGTTATGGGAGAACTGGGCCATTTTTAACCAATCCGCCCAATCATGTTGCTTCTTTCCGACGTAAGTGTGGAGATATTGCTCTAAATCTCTATTGACACGCTCTGTTTGGCCATCCATTTGAGGGTGGTAAGCTGTGGAAATCTTTTGATGAAGTCAAAGGAGCTTACAAAGCTCCTGAGTGAAGGCAGACACAAATTGGGGTCCACAATCCAAAATGAGTGAGGAAGGGAGTCCATGTGTACACCAAACATGATCTCTAAATAGAATGGCTAAGTCCAAGGAAGAACAAGTGTCTGTAGTGGGAATAAAGACTACTTCTTTGGAGAAGCAATCAACAACAACACAAATAGCCATGAAAGAATGTGATTCGGGTAAACCCGTGATGAAATCAACTGAAAGATCTTCCCATGGATGCTTTGCAGCGAGAAGAGAAATAAGTTTTCCTGCTGGTGCCTTTTGCTTACCCTTCATGAGGGCACACACTTGGCAGCTATCTACATAGTTTTTTACATCTTTTGTGACACCAGGCCATGAGAAATAACAAGTGAGAGTGTGAATGGTCTTGGCATGACTGCTGTGACCAGCAATAGGAGAATTGTGACATAGAGTAAGAAGATGAGTACATAAAGAAAGCAGAATGAAAACTTTGTTTTTGTTATTTTTGAAAATGTTCATAGAGGCATCAAAAAGGAAGTCGTTCACCGCGTCTACCCCCATGGAGGCAGATTCAGATTCCAACTCTGAATAAAAGTCCGAAGATAAAGCAACAGAATTGATAAAAACGGAAGGAGGCAAGACCATGATATTGGCATTATGGTCCTGCACAGCCTCCCTGTGGTCCAGGTGATGAGAGAGTGCATCGGCCTGACCATTAGAAGCACCAGGCTTGTAAACAAAAACATAATTAAATTCCTGTAAAACCGCATGCCAATGGGCTTGCTGACCACTAAGAGTTTGTGGCTTCTTCCAATATTCCAAGTTCTTGTGGTCGGTCCAGATCTCGAACTGTTTGCAACCAATAAGATAGTGGCGCCACTCTTCCAGTGCCTGAATCACTGCCAAAAGTTCCTTATCATAAATAGGGTAATTGCGCTCAGTGCTATCAAAAGAATGAGAAATGAAGGCAATAGGCCTCCAGTTACCATCGCTGCATAATGTTGAGAGCACAGCTCCCATAGCAATATCTGAGGCATCCGTTTCTACCTGAACTTCCTGATCGTGATTTGGGTAAGCGAGAAGGGGAGCCGTGGTAAACTTCTTTTTGAGGGCTTTGAATGCCGCTTGCTGGCTGGGACCCCATGTGAACAGAATGTCTTTCTTGGTAAGATTGTTCAAGGGGTGTGCAACCTTGGCAAAGCCAAAAATGAAATGCCTATAATAATTACAAAGTCCTAGGAAATCTTGGAGCTGTTTTAACTGAGTGGGAACCAGCCAATCCATAACTTCAGTGACTTTTTTCTCCTGCATTTCTACCCCCTTTTTAGATACAACCATACCTAAGAAGTCCACTTGATCCTTGGAGAAGAAGCACTTGGAGGATTTTACATAGAGATCATTTTTGTGTAAGCGATGTAAGACCTCCTTAACTACCTCCTCATGCTCCTCCTTGGTCTTCTTTGATGTAAATATCATACAATCGTCAATATAAATAATTACTACTGTGTACATATCATTGAAAATATCGTTCATCATCTGTTGAAAAGTGGGGGGTGAGTTGGTCATCCCAAAATACATAACCATTGGTTCGTAAGCACCAATGGGCATAATGAATGCACCCTTCCATTCATCGCCTTCTTTGATCCAAACATTGTTATAGCCCCATTGGAGATCTAGGGCTGTAAACATATCGGTGTTCTTGAGCCAATCGATGAGCTGAGGAATCAAAGGAAGGGGATAGGAGTTCTTGATGGGGCCTTCATTTAAATAGTGATAGTCCATAACCATTCTTTTCTTCCCATCTTTTTTCAGAATAAAGAAGACTGGAGAAGTCTGCGGAGACTTTGAAGGTTTAATATATCCCTTCTTGAGTTCTTTGTCGATGAACATGCAAACTTCATCCATTTCAACGTCCAATAGGGGAATTACTCAACCCTTCTTCAGAACGAAGTCTGGCTTTGTCATATCCCATAATTCGCCCAAGTCCAACTCTGGCATCTCTGGTGCTGTATGTGCCAACTCCGGACCTATCTCGTCTATATCGCAACTCCGTTCCCCCAGAGTTGCCCCTTCATTTCATCTATCCTGTAAAGTACATTTCCAATATCTCGTACCTCCATATTACCCTATGCCCTGACTTCCCCATTATCCCTGACTCCGTTATAGTTACTCATTGATGTTACGACTTCTCTTTTCTTTCTTACATTTGCTTCGTCTCCTCAGTCTACTTGTACTACCAACGCCTGGACCACATATCCTTCGTGTCCTTGCTCACCCACTGAACCTCTTTCCCTTTCCCCACCTTCGGCTTTGTCTCACTATTACTCTATACCAAAGGTACTTTCCACTTGTCTCACGATTCCGTTGATTATCCCACGATAGCCGGACATGTGTTTCGCATGCTCCATGCATGCGTCCACGCTTCTATTCTTTCTCTGATCCTATTTGATACGATACACTGGATACACGCTTCTCCTGATTCCATACGCGTTATCCCACGGTTTATCCTGAACCCGCGTTATTCCGCACCTGGCCCGTGTGCATATCTCCGGGTATATAAACCCTCCTTTTACGACTATGATTCCCTAGCTTAGACCTCCTTCAAGCTACCTTGTGTACCCACACTTGTACCTCGCCTCTGCTAGGCAATCCACGCCTTTCCCTTTGTCAGGATCTCTCTATGTCTCCGGTCTACTTCTAAGTGACCACTCTTTGTTCTTCCTTCTTCAAAGGAACCTTGTTGGCTTACAGCCGAACCCTTGTCTGCCTGTAGGAATCCCCCAGGCAACTACTGCGCCATCGCCTTACCAGCGACTCCTTGTTCTCATACTTAGGAAAGCCCTAGAGTACATCCCTTCGTGCACTCGTTGGAAACCCCCGAGTGCTACTGCGTCGTCGCTCTCCAAGCGACATCCTTGTCAGCGAAGGCCCCATTACAATAGCCTCCTGGCCATCATAACAGTTGACCCTTTGGTTAGTTTCCTCTATCTCGTTACTCACCCTAGAAAATACTTGTCCCCTCGAAAATACTTGTACCCCCAAAAATACTCGGACCCTCGGACCTACTCCTCTGTCCCCATTTGTACACTGTATATAAGTACTTACCGATAGGACATGTACCTCAGTTTGAATATTGCATTAGACTCACCTCCATCTCTCTCTGATCGTCTCTGAGTCTTGACAGCTCACCTCTGACCCAACCTCTGTTGAACTAAGGTTACTTGTAACCTCTCATTCACCCTCTGACCACCTCTGTAAATACAGGACACTGGACTCAGACAAGGGCGCACCACATATGGTGAAGCCGAAGTCCCATCGCCTTGTACATAACTCCAGAGTTGATCTGGTCTTAACAGGCTTGAGATCTATGGCATGATCCCAAGGCTTTTGAATTGGCATGTGCTTGGACTCTTTCTCCAAGAATACATCCAGGAACTCATGATACAACTCCAGGACCTGTTCCTTTAGCCCTTCTTCTACAGTACAAAGAACTGTGGGAGAACAACCATGAATTGGGGTTCCGAGCCCCATAATTTTACAGTATTGAGTGCAATGAGGAAAAGAAATAGTTTGGAGAGTCCAATCAATGACAGGGTTGTGGTGGTAAAGCCAATCTGTTAAGACTGGATCAACTCCAGTATGAACTCCGAAACTCCGGAGTTATGTACAAGGCGATGGGACTTTGGCTTCACCATATGTGGTGCGCCCTTGTCTGAGTCCAGTGTCCTGTATTTACAGAGGTGGTCGGAGGGTGAATGAGAGGTTACAAGTAACCTTAGTTCAACAGAGGTTGGGTCAGAGGTGAGCTGTCAAGACTCAGAGACGATCAGAGAGAGATGGAGGTGAGTCTAATGCAATATTCAAACTGAGGTACATGTCCTATCGGTAAGTACTTATATACAGTGTACAAACAGGGACAGAGGAGTAGGTCCGAGGGTCCGAGTATTTTTGGGGGTACAAGTATTTTTGAGGGGACAAGTATTTTCTAGGGTGAGTAACGAGACAGAGGAAACTAACCAAAGGGTCAATGAGTAAACAACGGAGTCAGGGATAACGGGGAAGTCAGGGCATAGGGTAATATGGAGGTACGAGATATTGGAAATGTACTTTACAGGATAGATGAAATGGAGGGACAACTCCAGGGGAATGAAGTTGCGATATAGACGAGATAGGTCCGGAGTTGGCACGTACAGCACTGGAGATGCCGGAGTTGGACTTGGGCGAATTATGGGATATGACACAATCATACCCAATAATCATACAATGGGTTCCCATTTTGGAAATATAAGTGTCTATGGTTTCATAATGTCCAGCAATCTCCATGATCAAAGTGACCGCATGCCTAATTTGTCCAATGGCTCCTTCAGAGCTGTCTGCGTTATGTATTTTTATAGGGTTTTCCAAAGTGTAGAAAGGAATGCCGTGACGGCGAACATAATCATGATCAATGAAAGTGTGAGAAGCTCCCAAGTCCAAGAAAGCTTTGAACTGGTATGCTTCCCACTGGTCATTCTGCATACAACATATGACAGTCTCAAGTAAGAACTCTCTGCCAAATGACAATGTTGTTGTACGGTGCATCATAACCTTGAGGGGTTTATAAATAGAAGATATTTTTTGTTGTTTATTCAGGGAATTAAGCACACTATTATTTAACTGGTGCCACGCTCAATTGAGACGCCTTTATGGAGGAACAAGAAATGGTACATAATACAGATGACAAATCAGAGATAGGAAAATTGGAATCAGAACAAGAAGAGAATTGTTCAGGCACATGAACACCCTCAACATTCACATGCTGTTGCCTTTTAAAGCTTCTGCCACGCGGTGCTTGGCTTCAGCTTCAAACTTGTCCTGGTAAAAAGCCTCGGCTTCTTCCAAGATATACAATCTGTAATCAGCATTTGGTACTGCAGCTGCTGAGGCTGGTGGAGTGGGAAGGGGACGTCCAGGGTAATGAGAGGCCACCTGGGCCTGAGAATAAACATCATGTTGGGATGCGACGACGTACTGTCTGAAATTGTAATCCCAGATCCATTGTTGCCTTTGCTGAGGTGGACGGAACGGATGATGATTGGGGTTGGAGGATCAGTCGGGTTTAATGTGACCCAGTTTTCCACACAGGTAACAAGTCCTGGTGTCATTGGTGGGAGTGGGTGCGGCCTGTTGCACTCCTATCTCCATTGGGGCCCCTTGGCCCGGTTGGGTGCTGTATTGCGTAAACTGTGGACGGGAAGGTGGGGGGTTAGACAGTATGGGATAACGGGATTGTTGCTGTGGGAGGAAGCAGGCATTAGAAGGCAGGCCTCTTTTGATTGCCATTTGCTCAAAGGCTCTACTGAAGTTCCGGTAGTGCAGAGACAGATCTTCATAATTGAGATCTCCGACTGGGTAATGCATTCGACACCATTTGTAGATCCGGAAGTCGACGGCCTTCTTGAGGAGCATTACCGCATGGTAGTCCTCTATATCTGCTTCCTTCCCAAGGACCTCAAACCTTTGCAGGAAAAGGTTGATAGGGTGTCCATTCTGGCATAACCCTTCTAACTTCTGTAGGGACTCATGAGTCAAGATGTCAATGCAGAAGTAGTCCTTGATTTCTTTTTGGAGGGCGGCCCAGGATGGCCAAGCCGAATCTCCCTTTTTACCAGTAACGGCACCATTCTCATCCACAGTATTTTCCTCTTCTTTATTGAGATACTTCTCAAGGGTGATCTGAGCAAATCCCTTGGCTTTTTCCTCAAATCAGGAGAGGATGGCAACAGCTCAGAGTTTGTCCAATTGCCATTTTTGCACGTCAACCCACAAGCACATTTTTATCCACCAAACTCGCCATTTGCCTCTATCTCCGTTCCATTTCTCAGGATCAGCGATCTTCTTGGTAAGGTTGTTCTTTTCATTTTCTATGTTTAAGTTGGCAATACACTGGACGAGATCATTTAAGTCCAGTTCCGACATATTTGGTTACTGATTGGAGGATGGCTTTTGGACAGAGGTAGGGGCGAAGGAAGTTGAAGAAGTAGTGATGGTTCTCTTGTTCAAAGAGAGGGAGATGATGATTTTGATGCTGACAGTCTTGTCTGTGCTAGTAAACTTTGTGGAGGCGAGAACGTGGGAGAGGTGCAAGGATAAGGTTTTCTAATTGTATATTTCTGTCTTGAATGAAATCGACCAGAAGATGGTCATTCAGGTCTTGCTCTTCTTTCACCTCCTTACTGCATGGACTATTCCAACCATGCTCTGGGGAGACTACATGGGTGAGGTTGGAAATGGTAAGGATATGATCAGAGATAGTATCTCCGTCTTCTTCGGCAATTCCAAGGGTGACCGCAGTGGCCCTGGTAATGTATACTGACTACAAGATTTTCTAAATGAGAACTACTGGCTCAGCCACCGGCAGCACGATGGCTGTGATCCAATGTCGCCCTGTGCAAACATGGCACAACCCACATGTGGTATCACCTCACAAGAGGGACTGAGAAGATTACTACCTAATGAGACAAAAGCTTGCCAGCTAAGGCACACCCTAAAGGCATGGGCATAAAGAAAAGAAGAGTCGTGGAAAGCTCTGGCAGGCGTCCCTTAGCTCTGGGATCCATGTTATAATATGAACATTTTCAAACATTTTTGGACTTCAAACTTTTCTCTTTCCAGTCACATGATCTGTGCACATGACTGTGGGAACCAACACATGACTAGGCCTAGAACCTATGATGTCATACCTCATGGTACCCACACCCTTTTAATTTCTGCTCTTCTCACACAGCCCCTTTAATCTCTGTTACTTCTTTTCCCGTGCCTGGCTTTTTACATTAGTCTATTTATGGTAGTTCCTCTTACGCATAGCATGGTCTGTGCACGCACCTGTAACATATATAAGCTAGATACTTTGCAACTGGAATCTCCGTCTAATCCACTTGTTTGTTTGCTTTACTGGTCATTGCCTGGAGGACTTGTTCCTTTCTTGTAGGCCTGCATCAAATGGATTCAGACTTCTTCTTCATCCTCTACTCTTTTCTTCGCCAGGACACATGTAGCCTGCAAGCTTTTCGAGCCATGTGGATATTTCCTTGTCATTCACGATAGGGTTATTACAATCCAAGCATTGTGTATGCAAGTCTAATCCAAGTGTTATGACCTTATCGCGAACGACAAAGAAACCACAAGGCTCAACTGCTTGCAGGCCACACAAGTCCTGGTGAACAAAGAAAAGAGGTGTGGGAGAGTAGAGGAGAAGGAGTAGTTGTCTCCGTTTGATGCAGGCCTATAATGAGGAACAAGTCCCCAACACAATGACCAGTAGAGCAATAAACAAATGGATTAGACTGGGGA
Source organism: Boletus bicolor (assembly GCA_003316205.1). Classification (NCBI taxonomy): domain Eukaryota; kingdom Fungi; phylum Basidiomycota; class Agaricomycetes; order Boletales; family Boletaceae; genus Boletus; species Boletus bicolor. The sequence continues at coordinate 17,450 of QFEM01004582.1, forward strand.
TTCCAGTCGCAGAGTGCTACTTTATATATGTTACAGGCGCGTGCACAGACCAAGCTATGCGTGAGAGGAACTACCATAAATAGACTAATGTGAGAAGCCAGGCACAGGAAAAGAAGAAAAGGAGATTAAAGGGGCTGTGTAAGAAGAGCAGAAACTAAAAGTCACGGGTACCATGAGGTATGATGTCATAGGTTCTAGACCTAGTCATGTGCTGGTTCCCACGGTCATGTGCACAGATCACATGACTGGAAAAGAGAAAAGTTGAAGTCCAAAAATGTTTGAAAATGTTCATATTATAACAATCAGCGCAGCAGATTTTGATCCCATTGCAGTATGCATCCATAAACCGCTCATTGAGCAGTAAGTCCCATATGGCCTGGAATAACTCACGCTTGCAGTGAGTGAGGACATCCTGCCTTGCTGCAATCCCGTAAATCTTTCAATATTTGTCCTGAAAATCGCTGGGGAGCTGAGAAACAAGTAAGTGCAAGCCACAAAACTCAGTGCTGATTCAATACCTTTGGAATATATGCCAAATGATGGCATCCTGCCTCTGTGGGCTTCCCACGTGGATACTTCGACTGGTTTCCAAACGAAAGATAAAAGGGCCACATTGATGTGTCCCCAAAATTCATCATCTGCGTAGAGTCTGACCAAATCATCAGAGAAGCAATGACACGCTCTAAATCGTCACTGGGCTGCCACAGAAGAGCATTGATCTCCTCGTGTGCTCGTAGCATCTCGGGAGATGAATAAGCTTCTGAGTACATGTCAACAGTCTTGTCTTCGCAAACCTTCCATCGTTGAGTGAATGGCGTTATGTTGAAGGAAAGTGATGCTTCGCTTTGAAACACATTAGTAATGACATCGACTATGTCGTGGTGCCACACTCCATCAATCTTCATCTTGGGGGAATTGGACTCAGGAGGTAAGGACACTTTTTCCTTGGGGAGGTCAATCTCCACTGTGGACTTGTGCTAGCCATACTCAGTTCGGAATGGATTGTTCCTCGACTCAAGAAAGTCATCAAGGCGCTTGGATTCATAAGCATGGAAGAACATCTTGAGGTCTTGTGGGATAAAGTGTGGGTGGGCTTGAAGGTGTGCAAGGCAGTCAAGCTTGGCGGTGGATTTCTGATTTGTGCCTGAATAATGCCACACCATAAGGATTCCAGACATTGAATTTGAAAACAGAGCAAGCATCTCGTCTGGAGAGATTTCAGCACAACCAGAAACACTGAGTAATGCTTGCCTGGCACTCGTGTCAACAGCTGGACAGTCGAGGAAATCGGGAGCATCATAGGCGCTTTGTAGCATATCCTGGACAATTTGTGTTGGCTTGCCAGCATAAGTTTGATACAGGCCAAAATTATCTGGCTCTGTGGTGAACAAAACAGGGGCAGGAGGGTTGGATTGAGGAGGAGGAGGTTCAGACCAATCCTTCAGTGAGGGAGGAGGAGTGGAAGGACGTGGTTGAGGGGCATGCAAAGCACACTGCTGATAGGCCGAAAGCAGCATGTGTGCAAGGTGAGTTGCACTACCTGGCAAATAATCTTGGAACTGAGCTGGCATACAAACACACCTGCCAGATTGGTTTGATACAACAAGCAAAGGAATGGCAGATACCATTGCCACCTCATCAATCTGTTCGGAAATTAATAGTATAACACATTTGAGATGCTGTACACCCACCTGATAGTCATTGACTGAATCCAACGTCAATTCAACGGTGTCATTGTGTATACTGGGATTGCTGGGTCCTGCTATCGGGAAATCGGGAGGAGGGGGCATTGGCTCGTGGGCTTCCACTTGGGGCATTTTCCCATGGTGAATTCTGGAACTGGGCCGTACAGCCTTTCGCTTATGGTTGTATATCACATTGGACAATGCAAGGCTATCAGCACATAATGGAGTGTGCACTGAGAGGTGTTTTCGTGAGCTAAATATAGTGTCACATCTGAGACAAGTGAACATTGAATGGTAGATAAAATAAAACTGACTCACCAATTTATAGGACCATGGTGAGCAATCTAGCTCAAGAGATATTTTGTTTAGTACCTAGAAAGTCTGGTTAGAATCAATTTCACAAAGTGGCAACTCACCGTCTAAATTGAAGGATCTGGAGTTACTTACCTTTTTAGGACTTGGAAAGTGTGAAGTCAGTCACGGGTGTGACAGTCACACATTATAATCAATCCTGTGGAATTCCTCTAGACCAATCCACAATCATCATGTCAGATTCCAAGCGCGACAACAGCAATAACTCTATCAATAAGGAGTGGCAAGACTTTATCTATAAATGCAGAAGGCGAGCCATCGACAAGGCACAGCGGTCGAGTAATAGCAAGTCAGATACGTGAGATGACACGACTGTCAGGTACGCAACAATAGCTCTGAGGTGCCTCATGCTGACATGAGGACATGTTTGGTTCAAGGAAATCACACAGCAAAGATAAGCCAAAAGAAGATAAGCTGTATGTGCATGTGTTTCAATCATATATGCACAATCTACTAATGTGATCTAGCCACGAATTCAAGTGGCAAAAGTCACCCGACTATGAGCAGTGCTTGCATGCTGTGCGATGGATTCCATGCACATACAACATGTATTGCAACCTTGAGGAGGTTGTCTGGGTATGCCTTATCATTGAACAGGCAAGATTTCTCAACTCGGACAACAAGATGGACGATGAAGCCACCAATACCATTAGAGGAAAGTACAAGAAAATTATGGCGACTGTGTGAGTAATTCTATCAGCACATATATGTGCATCTATTACCACACTTTCACTGATTGCGGCTTTATCCAAAGATCCAGTGACATTAGAGTGCTATGAGCGGATCTTTGAATACCTACAGGAGGAAGCCCCCTACCTTTTCACTCTGCTTCATAGAAAGAATCACCCACGGTGCAATGTTCTTATTCACGAGGTGAGTAGTCAGTGCTCCTACTAATCAACAACTGATCAACACATGGTTAGATGCAGGCTGTTATCAATCACACCTGCTCTGATGATGCCAGCCACCTGCACCTGCTTATTGGTTCCTATGCTGCACCTAACCTGGATAAGAAGGTTATTTGTCAAAAGTCAGAGTTCTGGAGCGGAGCACGCTAGTAGGACCGGAGTGGACCGGAGCTCAGCTGTTGCCCAAGACGGGCGAAAACAACTAATGAATTACCTAGTAGGACCGGAGTGGACTGGAGCTACGGTACATGAGTCTCGAAGTAAATGTAAGTAAGTAAATAGTAACTCACCTCAGCTGTTGC
>QFEM01004593.1:0-12335 GCA_003316205.1 Boletus bicolor
TAAGTACATATATTATTGATCCAACACCTGTTATAAGTATGGTGAGTCCCGACTCTCCGATACTTCAGGGTGGGGGCCACAACCGAATGTACGGGTACCCGACCCGCGCTGCACTGCAGCGGAACTGAAACATACTGCAAACCCAGAGATAAAGGAACAGTATCGCGTACGAAAAAAAAAAAAAAAAAGATCCAGTTTCTCTAATCCATCTTATGCATTCCTCGTTGTCACTTTAAAGATATCCGCCGGAAAGGCAGGTACCGACAACTACTCCGTAGCGCGGAAGCTCCTATTCCAAACATTGGTCCACTGTCGTCTGGATGCGTACTTCTATTTCTCCATGGGGCACCTGTTCGACACGAGGGGGGGGGGGCAAACGAACAAGTGATTATGATCCTAAACACGCAAACGATCGAGAGAGAGACGTGCCTTGTCGACACGAGTCTTCGATCCACGACCCGATCCGAAGCCAGTGGTATAAGGCTGATCCGAGAACCTGGGGAGTTGGAAAGAAATTCCGTTTCCGTTTTTCTTTCGAAGTGGTTGGCGCGCGTTCAGTCTGGGTGATGACAAGTATCCATGATAAGCGTTTTGCCGTTCCGTGTGACGGATAATGTGATGTCAAATGCGCAAATGTTCATGATGCGGGGAGATTGGAAGAGGAAATAGGGGAAGACCGGACGGAAAAGTAGATATTTAGACTTACAGGACGAGATACGAGTTAACGTACACTGGAGTAACCCAAGCCTCAGTATGCATGCAGGGTTTAGCTGAGAGAACGCTTACTCTTCGCGAGATTGAAGTAGAACCCAATGAAGATGTAGTTTCTCGGCATCGTTACATACTACCATACGCGATAAACGACGTTTCAAGACGGAGTAGTCCACTCACAAAGACAACTCCAAGTATAGCCTCGACCCTGATCAACGTTGTCAACCAACATCTATGATGATGGGAATCAAACGAAAGTGACGCACAATGCGAGCAAGCCTATCAAAGGGTTAATCAAGACGATCAGGGATGTAAGACCCAGGGTGAGTAGCTCACTAGTCGTGACGATGTATGCAATGGGGGTATTGAACAACCTATCCGTACTTGGGTACCGAACAGGTGAACACACAACAGATCGAGATGAAATTCAGTTACCTCCGTAAGTCTGTTGTTGACGCGAACAGATAGCAGCACAGAATCATGACTACAAAAAGATCTCCCAATATCCCCGCGCCGAAATTGATGTAGAACAGGGTCTGATGGAGATGTAAGAAATCATGACCATAGATCGGCGTGTAAACCGACAGAGATTCTATCAAGTTGCGCGTAGGACTGAAGCCTAAACCTGGGCATTCCAAGATTTCATATGCATCGGACCAACATCGGACAACAAGAGTTAGGACCTACGCTTTTCCGGTAATTACTGTAACGCATTCAGCAATCGAATTGATTGTCACAGAAAAAAATGCTTGCCGATGCCAACAGCTAGAAAGGGGAACTACGGGTCAGGTAAACGAAAGTAGGCCCTTCGGACATACTTACCTAGATTATAAAGAGTTATGACATCCTGGGAAAATGGGTCAAAACGGAGTGATTATACACACCCTCACGGAACTCAACTCACCACAATCGACGTTAAGACAACATTCCGGCCACCAGCTATATGACATCAAGAAGTACTCCTGCAGATCGAAGAAGAGACCTACGCCCCCACACCCGCCGGGCGAACATACTTTGTCTCGATCAGAAACGGGACGGACAATGCTTCTGGAGGAAACGCTCACGACCGTATGATCGCATCCATGAGGGACTAAAGTCAAATCGTTGAAAAACACCCTTGACATCACGAAGATCGAATATCCCACCGTCGCCACAACATGGATCTGGCAGGAACAACGCTTTTAGACGTCTGTCTGTCTGTAAAAATTAGTGACTCACGAGAACGCTCCTAACGAGGCGACGAATAAGGGTATCTAGAGAAATGAAAGCCGTGACCACCTACCAGACAAGTGTTGTACTAGCTGGTGGATTCAGGTAGTTCGTCACGAGATAATGGTAGAGGGTGTGGCTGATCAAGCATGCATCGAAAGTGTCCAGGGCCCTACAAGCCCGTTAGAAAGGCAAAGAATATGATCATTTACATTTTCTCAAACCATAGGAGCGCCACCTGTGATGAAATAGTAAGATACATCTAGATATCAGTGACACGACGAATCTACGAGGGCAGAGACTTGCAATCAACTTCAGGGCGAGTGAATCATTCGAGTATCGTTGGTAATAGTTGTAGGTCTGAGCACATGTGACACCCCAGAAACTGAAAAGTATCAGCAAAGCATGAGTCGCGTGCAAAGAAGCTTACGATGTAGCAAGAAGACCACCAATGAGGAGTGCTCCCAGGGTGTTGTCTAAGTTGATAGGTAGCTCCCCTTGAGCCATAGTGTGTTCAGGGTGAATAACGAAGCAGGAATGAGGCAGTTGCTTAATCTTAAGTACCCATAATCTAAAGGTGCGTAACTGGCCGTATCAACCCGGCCGTATCCTGCGGTCCCTTACCGCTGGGTTACAATTTTCCCATATGAAAACGGAGACCCTTGGGATGTTGTAGCTCGAACTGTCAATGCATGAGAGAATGTTTACCATATATTGCTTGCTGCTTAGTATTTGACAAGCCGATGTCTACGTTGTCATGTTTTGGGACTCATCTGTCTTTCTCCCGCATGAAAAATTTGCTTGGTAAATGAACGTTCGTGTTCCCCAACATGGAATAAGGCACGTCGGCACGTCGAAAGTCTGTACAGATTGCTAGATTAACTCAATGCGGTGTGGTCATCTGACGCCATGCGTTTCGACTCTGTGGAGGCGATATTCTCGGAGTCAGCATGGCTCACGGATAGATTGAGAAGGGCCTCGAATCTCGTACGACTTTCCTCAGGAGGAATCGACTCTCGCTTGAACCGGCAGTGTTTTATAAAGCTTGAAGGACCAGCGGGCGTTTACAGTAATGCGGATTTGATGCGGATTGCCAATAATTGTGAACGGGGAACTCACGTGATCAGATGGATGCAATCTTCAGTGACACCCCAAGCTTTAGAGGACGTCAAAATTCGTTTATGTCGGGCTGACGTTAGCTAGTGGGTGTGGCTGAGGATTTCCGAATTGTTCGGTGAGCGACCCGCCAAGCATAGACATTACCGCTTGCCGCACATAAGACATTTGTCCCCCTTATTGTTAGTCGGCTATCTAGGGTCCAACATCATATTTATGTTTCAAGCCGTCGTGTCGACAACCTCAACTCAAGCATCCGCTGATCCACTTGGTCTTTGCATAATTATACTGTAATACAAATAGATTTTGCGATGGCTCATAACACCACTACGAGCACAACAAAGGAATGGCTTAACAACATGGATTGCCAGTGAACTACTAGAATATACAGTTAAATTGAAATATAGCAATTAAATAAAATAAATGGATAGATGAGGCTGAGATACGATCTCGCCGAGAGCGAGACATCAAACTTGAACAGCAGTAACCATCCGAGTTTCATCACTGAAAGTGTTTAACCTTGATAATAGATTATATTCCTTATATTCCATTACAGAGCATGAAACAATGAAGTAAATTTGAGGTGTAATGGATTATATTCCATTATCAAGGTTAAACACTTTCAGTGATGTTGTTGGGGCAGAGAGGGGGACTTGGGTGTGAGCGCAGGGTGGCCGTTTTGATGTGGGGGGCGGGAAAGGCGGTGGAGATGGCGATGGTGAAGGCAACAGTGACGGCGATACATAGTGCAGTATCATCCACGGCTTACCTGGACCCAGACATGGCAAAGTTCAGTGGCGGGGTCGATCCACCCAGTGAGGCATTAGGAAATGTTGGCTACACTTGATTAGACTAATCTACCACAATTAAATTACATCAATTTGTACACAATACATTTCTAGTGATTGGGATATCAGACAGTATTCACACTCCAAGCACGTCACACTTATCTTCACACGAGGTCGAAAATATATCCAGTTAACACTTTACGCCAACCGTTACTTCCCCGTAAGCCTCGTTTGGGCGTGTAGCATACAGTGGCAGCTACAGGTGCCCACCACCCGCTACTTCCATCACACGAAGAGAGGCTAGCCGAATCTAAGTCGATGTACACCCCCCCGCGTTCATAGCGGGACGCGTTTTTGGCTTTTCGATGCCGGCCTAAAATTTGGCCTCCTCCGGAGCAGCCCGAGCACCGGGGCGATGAGTTACGATACTGCATGACCCGTGACGCACATGCATGATCCAAGTATTCATACACATGCACACAGGCGCACTACGTCCGATCGACGCATTCCGTGATTGCGACAACTGTGCATTGCAGGGTGATTCATTTCCGGTGCGTTCTCTTTATCCATACCTGGTCGGCGATTATCGAGCGCCCCGTCGTCATATGCGCTCTAGTGTGGCTACACCAACAGTACTCATTTGAGACCGGTCTAAATGTTGAACAAAACGGAATCTGGGGCACCCCAGAGCGCTCCAGGCTCGCTCTAAATCTAGTAGGGCGGCTTGGATTCCGTTTGTCCAATGTTTAAGCCAGTCTTTAACTTTGCTAGTCGCGCACCATATGTCAGTCACGTGCCATTTTCGAAGCGTTTTGGATGGGTGGCCCACCGACACGCGTGCCCCGATCATGACCTAGACATTTTTATAGTATTTACTGATACCTAACCGAAATACAGATACGATACTTCGAGCCGCGTGTGCGCTCACGGTACCGATATGAATGTGGACGTGGGGCCCGCCGCGCCCCATGAGGACAAACAGAAAATACATTTTGAATCGACGAATAGGGGGGCGCCTTGCATGCACGAGTAACGAGATTCATTGCCTCCACCTCGGCCTCCGATCGAGATGGACTCGCCCAAGTTATGCAAGCACCCTAAGAGACGCCCGCCCGCCCATATGGTGCCAGACCGCTCTAGGTTCCAACCCACTCTACGTCCCGCGTGACGCTTCTGATAACATCTCGAGGGATCGGCCCGAATGGGTGGGCCCAGCTCATCGCGTTCATGCTCCATATGGGACGGATGTGGAAGGTAATATAGCCTGTGGTTGTAAAGCGGAGAAGAGGCCCGGGATTCTATGGCAATGTACCAACTTGAACAATCAAGAACGGCAGAAATTGATAAGACGTGGTTCTTTGATCAAGGCGAGGCTATACTGTATTGATACCAACGATTAAAAGCTGCGTCAAGTGATTCGCAGTATGTAGTTGGACTGAGTTGATCAATATCAAATCATGGTTCACGATCGGTTGCCCGCCAACTTGGAACCTGTTCATGATCAATTGGTCACTGTCCAGCACCGGTTCCGGCTTCAAAGGCATGCCAACCGCCAACAGCAAGATCTCTCACTGTCACAATATAACGCTCATGTTGAACCTTCCTTAGCCTGGACTTGGCCTGGACCATAAGGCCAGCCTGACTTAAAGCATGACCCTCACCTCAGGCTGCGCAAGTCCCATCATATCTTAAAGTCTGGACTCCAACAAACAGCTAGTCCAGATCCTGTTTTCGGCCTTCAAAGTGGCGCCAAGCGATAACGTTACTCGACAGATCTGAGGCTTTTCGTTACCGCATTAAATCCTAAAGGCTGTCACGCAGCACCGCCCGTCACAACAGCGGTGGCTGCGGGCCATTGACTTATCATACAGCTGCGGCGCAGTAACACGCAACCTGCCAACTGTGGCGATCACTACAGGATGATCCTATTTTACTCGTAAACTGGAATCAAAACTCTGTACGTGTCTCCTTACCATTCTTCTTCCCTTCCTTCCGACTATCGGCGAATGTCGAATCTCTGCCGGCCTTACTCACGAGTCGCAGTCCTCCTTGCAACGGCAACCTTGATTCTCGTGGCCTTTCCATTCAATCGCAGCCTCGTCACTTCCTTAATCGTCTATGGTCGCTATCCTCCATTATACTCACATCACCGCAAATTAGAACTGGAGCTACCACATTACGAATCCCACAAACATTCAGACGTCACGTACTTATGGTCACCAAATCATCCATCCAGTATGCCAACTAATACACCTTCACTGCAAACCTCGCTGATCGTCAATATAGAAGTAGGATGGGGAAATGTAATGCAGGATTACATCCTAAGCTATGTCCTCGCATACGCGACTAATCGTTCGTCAGTAGCCTCGCAGTCTGGAGGAACATGTTCCTGACACCAACACTAGCTTTGTCTTCGATGACTACACCTGGGCCGTCGACGGAACACCATACTCGCACTTTAATGGGAAGCTCATCCCGTCTCGCATTCCTCTGAATGCACTTATCGACGGTAAGAACATTCCTTCCTCGGGTACCATAAGCTTTGAGTACGATCGAGCGCCTCAGGACCGCTCGCAGGTGGAGCGCTACCTCCAGGCGACAACACTCCTCGAGCTGTACACAAGGATTTCTTCCACAAAGTTTGCCCAAACCCGACCATCTTGCGATTATCTGATGTCGGCGGCTGGAGCGATTCAGACACCGTCAAATTTGTCATCGATAAATGGGTGGAGAAGATCTTGTCGATCGAGGATCCTTGTCTGCAGTTTGAAGAGACATCCCCGGACAAACAGATCTTCAATGTCTTGTGCGTTTCTAGCCACACATATCTTTGTCAGAGAACTGATCGGGGCTTGCAGTGTATTCGGTCAGAAAGAACGCCTTTTGAGCATTTGGCCATACATGTCCAAATTACCTGTTTTGACACATTGGGAATGGTCACCCTTGATACACGACGCTTTCGAAACGAATCGTGGAGTCATTTACCCGCCCGCCTTGTACTGGCCAGAAGGCCACGATTCTAGGGATGACGAGATTATGAGTGGTTTGCTCGTAGTCCATCTACGAAGAGGCGACTTTGAATCACACTGCCGATATCTCGCTGCCTGGAACTCGGAATGGAACGCGTTCAATTCTTTTCCTGGGCTGCCTGACAAGTACGATCAGGCCCACGCTGATCCCCGACTATCGCCAGAGAACCGCGAAGCCTACATGGCCCGCTGCCATCCTGGTATCGAGCAGATCGTCGACAAGGTCAAAACGGTGCGGGAGGAGTCGCGGGAACGCCTTGATTATCTATATATCATGACCAACGCTGCCGATTCGTGGATTGGGGACCTCAAGGTCGCCCTGCATACTCTCGGGGGGTGGCATCATATCGGAAGCAATCGGGATCTGAGCCTGACCTGGGAGCAGAAATACGTTGCGCAAGCGCTCGACATGTTGGTGGCGCAGAAAGCGCAAGTGTTCATTGGGAACGGGGTGAGTCGATGCTTGACCTTTTTTTTATATTGAAATGTTTGTTTTGACTGAGAAGTCGTCACAGTGGTCTAGCCTTTCTTCGAATATAGTCATGCTTCGCACCGCTGACGGTCTACGGCCGGAGGGCAACCGATTTTGGTGACGACACATGTCGTACGCTGGAACAACTCGATAAGTCACGGATATATACCCGCATCACTCAGTTGCCACCAAACGCCGGTACACACGACCTACCCATCCATACCCACTCGGCCACAGCGACGAAAACCCAGTCGTCGCATGGTCGATCCTCGCTGTAACAAACAAAGGGCGAGTCGGGAAACGACGGGAAAACAGAAATGGATGTGTGATTTAACGTATGCTTCCAAGGAACGTAATGTTATTGCTACCAATGGCAAAGGGAAAAAGTAAAGACAATGAATCCGATGGCGATCATGTTTCGTGCTCCTTGGGGCTAGGCCCTTTTTGCTTCAAAACGAGTGACACATGGAACGACTACGGGACAAACGCGCGCGTTTCGGACCTGCGATTTGAGGGTTTGTGGATGCACGATGCGATGATGCGGCAACCGGTAGGATCCGAACGTGACCTCACAAAGCCCGCGCAACTGAGTCCTCCACTCGATCGATCGTCGTATGCACTGCAATCTCCAAATCCCGATGCGGTACCTGCGACCACGAACAAAAGAGCGCAAGTTCAAATGGTTAGCACGATCGTCCTCCCAAAAAAAGGTGTCATGAGAAGAGAGAAAGAGGAGAGAAGACTCGCTTTGCACTGTTCGTCTGGCGTCGAGTGTTCCGTTGTGGATTCCGTGAAACCGGTTGCGAAACGGGGGTCGCTAGACAATGCTGAGAGCTCGATGGACACTGGTCCGCCGCCTCTGCGGAGGCGTTGCCGTGCGTTGAGTCTAGGAAAGAGTTCACCGTGAGTTATGTTACCACTCGGTACAAGTTCGAATGTGGCGCTGCCCCACAGACAAGATCATATGGGAGCGAACAAATAGGAGGAAGGACAGGGGAGGGAAATGAGAGCCAACGGAATGTCGGACTTACAGAGCGAGGTACGAGTTTATGTACACTGGAGAACCGCGTCAGTCTCAGTATCACTTGCTGGGGGATTCAACTCTGTGAGTGCTCACGCTTTGCGAGGTTGAAGTAGAACGCCATGAAGATGTAATTTGTAGGCATTGCGGCGTACTGTCATAGATGATCGACCGTGTTCCATGTAGAGTAGCATACCGATCAACGTACCAATGTAGTTCCAAGAATGGCGTCGATGCTGATGAGTGTCGGAAGGTGCAAATCAATGTTTGAAATCACAAAGCTTGGAGGAAGGCACGCACGACGTGAGTGCGCCTTTGAGAACGTTCATCAGATGGGCCAAGAACAGAAGACGCGGGGGTGTGTCTCACCAGTTGTAATGGTATATGCAATGAGGGTGTTGACCAGTGTATCCGTCCTTGGTGACGAACAGGTGAGTAAAACAGTGGGTACGTGGCTGAGTACCATCACCTTTGGAACCCTGTTCTTGACTTGAACAGGTAGTAACATAGCACGACAGACACGTAAAGATCGCCTGCAAAGGACGTGACAAAGCTGACATAGAACAGGGGCTGAAGGGATTTAGGACTTTGTGATTAGTGCGGTACATATACTGACCGCAAGGTCATCAAGTTGCGTCAAGGACACAAGTTGAAAGCTGGGTCATCGCGTGAGGTTCCAATGCATCGAACAAGAGTTAGGACCGACGCTTTCGCGGTAATTGCTGCAACGCTTTCAGTTCGTCGGTATTGTTTTCAAGAAGAGGATGCTTACTGAGTCCAACGACTACAGATGGAAATCGCAAGTCAGTACCAGAAAAACGAATTTCTGCATAATACTGACTCAAATCGCAAAGAGATATGATCCACTAATGAAACGGGTCAGAACACAACATCTTAATGACCCCAACACGCTTGCGAGACTTGACTCACGACAATGGACGTCAATACGACGTTCTCATTGCTGACTATACACCGTCAGAAACACGCTATTGAAGAATGATAGTAGACTTACGCCCCCATACTCGCTTCGAGAACATACTTGTTGTTCATCAGCATGGGGTGTGCATAATATCTGGAGTATGCTCACCATCGAATAAGCACATCCGTGACTGACTGAAACCAAATTATTTATTAAAAAGCTTCGGTGCAACAAAGCACCAAAATCTCACTGTCACCGCTGTATGGAGCTGGCGGAAAACACTACTTTAGATGGAGGTGGATCTATCGAAGCGAAGTGACTCACGATCAGACTCCTACAGAGTGTGAATTGCCACACTTTAGAGGATTATGAGAGATCACGTACCACACTGGTGTCGCTATGGACGATGGGTTCGTGTAGTTGATGACAAGATAATGATAAAGAATATGACTGGTCAGGCATGCGTCAAAGGTGTCCAGAAACCTACAAAGAGCGTCGGCAAACAGAACAGATCTCCATGTGCATAATCTCACCATAGGATCGCTACCTGTGTCCAACGGGAAATTAGCAAAAAGATACTCCCATGTCAGGGGAGAGGCTTACGACGAGCTTCAAAATTAATCCATCGTTGGGATACCGTTGATAGTAGATATAAGTCTGAACGCTCGTGATACCCCAGAAACTAAAAGAACAACCTTGGTAAGACGGATGCAAGAACCGAAAAACGCTCACGCTGAAGCAAAAAGACCACCAACGAGGAGAGCGCCCAGTGTGTTATCCACGCTGATAGGGAGAGGTGGTGGACTGATGGTGGACGGGACCGAAGTAGACATATGTGGCCAGCGAGGTAAGGAGCGACGTCAGGTGCCCGCGCGAAGGGCTGGCAAGAGACCATTCACGGAAGTGAAGTGTATATAAGTGTGGACTTGTATATACGAGGGTCCCACAGCATGGTTCCATCTATGCCGAGGTCCCCTCGAAACTGTTTCCGTTACATACTTGATTAAATTGTTATGTTGAGCGGTGTGTGAATTTGGCAAGAATTTAATCTTGGTGGTTTCGACTGCCCTCATGTACGACATCTCATGTGAGTGAAGGAACTCGTACGTAGCAACAATGGTTTCCCTACGCTTATCGAATCTTCAGACTTGACTCGCGAGACTGAGCCTAAGGACCTCTGTGGAGCTGAAATGATGGCAACAGCCTAGGCCCGAAGCGAGCATGAAAAGGTCACATTGATGGTCCCCTGCTTCTTCTAGACGGGCTGGTCACCAGACTACCTGAATTGGGCGAGAAAACGGGGGCGACATGCTGGGTTTTCTCTCGGTTATTTGGGTAATTATCCACTCGGCTCGGAGACGGAGCGGCCGGCCCATCGGCGGAACAAGCCATGATCCGAATTCTAGTACTTCCCTTCTAATCGTTCGCAGTTACCCTCAGAGGCCGAATATGAAGATCCGCTTCAACCTTTCGCATCGCTGGCATTCATTTAAAAGGCAAACGACTTCCCCGTGTGGAAAGAGGTACCACCGGGGCCAGAGAGATCCGTCTCTATGCAACTTTAATGGCCGTGACCGTCATAAGTCAACCTTGTGGTGTCTGACGGCCTAAGAACTATGGGTACGACATACTGATCGCCCCATTCGGAAGACTTGGTCTCGAAGAACAAATGTTATTATCCCACCTGCAATTCCAACCATTTCTCTCACCCTATTGTATCGACCTTGAATCAGTATAGAAGAAATTCTTCATACGGGTTCATACACGAGTAAGTCGTCCTGGTCATACTCAGTTACACGCCGTCACTGATCCGCAGTCAAATGGCAACATATCCGTTGTCGAAGACGCGCTGGGCCAAATAACAAGGAGCCGAGAACGCTAGCAGTCTGCAGGGGCCATTCTGCTTGCAGATCAGCGGCCCGGGTTCGCCCTTGGTGTCGGGGGGAGTCTCGGACTTGACAAGCGCTACCTAGTGGAGACTACAAGTCTACACACATAAAGTCTGTAACCCCAAGATCGCTCGCTTACGATGCAACGATGGTCTGTTCCGCACACTCTGAAGTTGGCTCCTGAATCACCATCACGGAATCCTAACTTGACTTGAAAGAATAGAGACACGTTGACACTCGACCAACCGCAGGAGGTCGGCAACCGAGCGCCGATATCATACCAAGTAGTATGATGCCAAATTTTTGGCCGGGCCGGTTCATTCAGTGCCAACGAGTGTTGCCTAGAGGTTTCAAGCTCTCGCTTCGAGGGCAGTCCAAGTTGTATTCACCGCATTCGAGAACGTCGATCTGTCGCAATGATAGTATATGGGTGGATGCCATTCCTGTTTACAGGCACTACTCAGTGGACGGAGACGGGAGTAAACGTCAAAATGTGAACGCGGATATCTGAGCGGACTCTGGGCCTGCGTATCCGAAATACGTATCTTGCTTGAAGGTAAAGCTATCTGCCAGCGAAAATCGATTGATGAACCACGAACGGACGGACGAATCAATAAGGAATTCGCTGGTCGAGGATCTTGTGTGCCTGTGAGCTTCCACGATTTGTGCTCGCCGTGACCATGTCTGTCAAGGGTGTACGGATACAACCTCCGAGGCTGAAGTTAATGAACGCCGAACAGGTGTGGCACATCTGAATCGGATACTCAGAAACATGGCTTCAAATGCTCATTCCCAACAACACGAACATGCACGCACTCATGACGCCAAATCCACGTCCACTACGATCGCACCTCTCCGCTCGTTGTCTTCCTCCCGTATGCATGATTCGTCTCCCACACTCGCCGCGTTCACGAGTACGGTTTCCCGTCCCCACATCCGCCTTGCAGGTCGTCCCCACCACCACGCGGTTAATTTCGCTGTGACGGCCCGCCACAGCAACTGGACAAACTGGACCCACCGCACCCCTGCCCCCGCGTTGGAGTCCGTGCAGACACACACGGCCTCGAACGCGGGCTGGACGTCGTCCCAGCTCACACGTTCAGTACCCCGTGCGGCATGGATGTGCCCAAAGACATGCAACCTTGGACGGACGCGCCAAAGTGCCGACAACAGTGCAGTGC
>QFEM01004596.1:0-12266 GCA_003316205.1 Boletus bicolor
CTTGATGGATAGAAAGCCAAGGGTCAGTGCTTTATTTCATACACCTATATGTTAGAGTAAGGATTAGAAGTTATTGGGGAATAACACATTCAGTGAAAAATGACCAAACATGCGGACAGTTTTTTGAGCCACTGTAGTTGGAGAGGTTGATTGATGATATTTGAGAGTGTTTTGGTCACTTGAACTGCATTCTCTGCCCTTTGAGATGAGATGAGACGGACAGCATGGCAAACATTGACAGGAGAAAGTTTTGATGGATGACCTCCAGAAGACTTTTGAAGGTTGGAATGCTCCTTGGAATGAAGTCTGGAGATAGTAGCAATGCTAATACCAGTAGTGGAGGCAATAGAGTGAGTAGAATGACCAGAATCAAGCTGAGAAAGAATGGTATTCTTTTGGGTAGCAGAAAGAGATCTCATGATGATAATAGTTAGAAACAAAGAGGTGTGGGAATTAATTCAAACTCAGACATGATATTTATATGTGTATCTTTATTTGTATGACAAACAAACACCAACTATCCTCTCATTTAGCTACAATCCTACCATTGATATCTGTTAAGACCATGCTGACGATCTCTGAGTGTAACTCTGGAACTCCGGAGTTCGTGTTACAACTTCTCTTTTCTTTCCTTCATCTACTATGTTTACTCTCTCTCCTTGTACTACTAGCGCCAGGACCACGTATTCTCCATGTTCTTGCACGCCCACTGGACTTCTTTCCTTTTCTCCGCCTCCGCCTCCGGCTTCCTCTACCTCTATACCGAAGGTGCATTCCACTTGTCTCCCGTCTTCGTTGATTATCCCACAATAGTTGGACACATGTTTCGCATGCTCCATGCACATGTCCATGCTTCTCTTCTTTCTCTGATCCGATTTGTTACGATAAACAGGATACGCGCTTCTTCCGATTTCCTATATGTTATCCCATGGTTTATCCCGAACCCATGTTATTCCGCACCTGGCCCATGCACGTATCTCCGGGTATATAAACCCTTCTTTTACAATATGATTCCTTAGCTTAGACCTCCTTCGAGTTACCACCTAGTACCTGGTCCTGCGCTAAGGCAATCTATGCCTTTATTCCTCATCGTTCCTCTCTAAGTCTCCGGTCTACTTCCGAGTGGCTGCTCCTTGTTATTCCTTCATGAAGGAACCCTTGTCGGCCTACGGGTATCTACTCTAGTCGAACCTTTGTCCCTTGTCAACCTACGAGCCCCCGCTCTAGTCAAACCCTTGTCCACCTGTAGAAAACTCCCAGGCAACCACTGTGTCGTTGCCTCACCAGTGACTCCTTGTCCTCGTACTTAGGAATCCCCTAGAGTACGCCCCTTCGTGCGCTTGTAGGAAACCCCCAGGTGCTACTGCGTCGTCGCCTTACCTGCGACTCCTTGTCAGCAAAGGCCCCATTACGATAGCCTCCCAGCCATCATAACAGTTCGTAGGAATAAGGATGTTGGCTTCACCATATGTGGTGCGCCCTTGCTGTTGATTGGGTCCTTGGATTTTGGAGTGGAGGTTCGAAGGTAAACAATACAATTAACTGAGGTTACAAGGGGTGGAGATGATTTAGAGAGGGAATAGCCAGTGTCTAAGTCAATTATCTAGGTGAACTACAGTACTAGATATGAAGGTTTATATATGGAGACAAAATGGGAGATGGAGTACTAAGGTCTGGGGGTACAAGTATTTTCAAGGAGATGAGTATTTTCTAGGGTGAGGAACAAGACAGAGGAAACTAACCAAAGGGTCAATGGGTAACTACAATGGAGTCAGGGATAATGGGGAAGTCAGGGCATAGGGTGAAATGCAGGTACGAGATATTGGAAATGTACTTTATAGGATAGATGAAATGGAGGGGCAACTCTGGGACTGGAGTTGCGATATAGATGATATAGGTCCGGAATTGGCACATATAGCACCAGAGATGTCAGAGGTGTCAGAGGTGGACTCGTGGATTTACAGGATATGACAATATCAAAAGGTGCAAAACTGTTACAATGATATCTATGGATTAAAATGGCCATATCTCCACAGCCGCGGGACCAAATCACATGACCCAGGGACCGTTTTGTAGCCAAGGGTTAGTAGCTCCCACGCCCCCACCAACCCTAAGCGAAATTCCCACACCTTGAAATGCTACACCATGTATACTCCAAACATACAAAACATTGTAACAGTTTTGCACCTCACTGTAGCTAAGGGTTGCCATGGGCTTAGCTAAGGTAGCAAGATCTGTTATGAACTAAGCCTAAACTGAGGGAAGACTGAAGGAGGAAGGTGATGGAGTAATGAAGAAGAGAGAAGGAAAGAGTACTCACGATGAAAAGAGGCAGCAGTGTGAAATGGTGGCAGCCCAAGGAACCTCTTGCATAGTCTGTACTGGGTTTTGACAACCCGACGATGGGAGATAACTCCAATGAATAAAACAATGGGAAGGAGGTGAGCAGAGACTAGTGGAGTCAACCAGGGAGGTAGTCCACAGAGTAGGTCCCAAAGACAACTAGAATCGAACTAGCGATTCCAGTGTCCAAGGGCTGTATATATACTGGAATACTAGTACATGGGAAAGTATACAGGGGTATAGGGGAAAGGGCATAGGGTATGACATAATGTGGGAATACCGAGGGGATAGAAGCTATGTCATGGGAGGAAGTGGATATAAAAGGATAGGGGTAATGGAAATTAAATAGAAGTAGCGGAAATGAATACCATGTGTGATGTGTGAGGTATGATGTCAATGATAAGGGATAGGAGGTTAGGAGGACTGGACCAAAGTCTAGACTGATGATGTCATGGTCTGTGATGATAAGGGAAGGAAGATAAGATCAGATGATGTATTACGTGAGGGGAAGAGCAGAATGTCACATGATCAGAAAGGTAGAATCATCTAATGAAGGAGTGTCAGTGGTCATGTGATTGTGGGAGAAGTCACGTGATGTGGAAAAAGAGAGGAAAAAGCAGAGAGTTATAACAAGATCGGTGTGGGAATACTGAATAAGACCTAGAATAGGGGTGAAATCTTAGAAAAGGCAGATGAGGCCATGAGATTCAGGAACTTTGAAGAGAACCTGAAACGTGCATTCCAGCCAGCTGGCTTGAAATGGAGAGCCCAGATGAAGCTCTTCACTCTCAAGCAGGGCACCAATTTGGTGGAGGATTACTTCACCAAGATGCACCAGCTGGCCATGGAGGCCAAATTCAATGAGCAGTGCAACACTTGTACTCTCATTGACCTTGTCCACTGAAATGCCCACCAGACTCTGGTCAACCATGTGGAGGACAACAATCACACGCTAGTAGAGAGCAAGGACCTCTACAAATGGGAAGAGGCTTTCCAGGAGACAGAGGAGATCCTCTGGGAATGGAGTGAGACAGC
Organism: Boletus bicolor; assembly: GCA_003316205.1. Lineage (NCBI taxonomy): Eukaryota > Fungi > Basidiomycota > Agaricomycetes > Boletales > Boletaceae > Boletus > Boletus bicolor. Next base: position 3,379 of record QFEM01004596.1, read on the forward strand.
AGGCTGTCCAACTAGCCACTACCACCAGCTAGTTGTGCTTCATCCTGAGAGGGCCCCAGACCCAGTATGCACCCCTGTTAAGCCCTTAACTAACCACAAGGCTATGGCCAAGTGATCAATCTACAGACACACACAAAACACAAGGACGCAGGTACAAGGCAAGACTAGCCAAGTACAATGGTAACAGGGCATGGGTTTAACCACAAGTTCAAGGGTGAATGGATAGAATTCCAAAACTAAGCTACAACAAGTAAACGACCAACTATATGTATTGGACTGCTTTAGAGCAGGCGTGGGATATAGAATGTACTGGAAGGTTATGTAATGTGACATCATGGTGACATCATAGTCTGGAACATTAGGATGAAGGGTGAATCTAAAATAATGGGTGAAATGAGAAATAAGAAATGCGATTGGGGTAGATAGCCAATGCATGTGAAATATACTTAAATAGAAGGGCAAGGGGAACTGCCTGGGTTAAGGGGAACTGAATCAAGATCTGGATCTAGAAGGATCTGAGATCGGGATTTAGAAGAGACCACAAAAAGAGGTTGGTAATAGTAGTAGTTCAAGAGGGGAAACAAAAATAGGTGATATCAGGAATGTGGTTGGATATCACAAGTAGATAGTGAAGAAGTTGGATCTAGCCAAGATAAGATAAGATAATGAAAAGTGAAGGAGAAGAAGGGGTATATTGGTGTACTGGCATGGAGTGTGAGTTGGCTGTTCGTGTGATAAACAGGCTGTGGTGGTGAAGAGTTAGCTAAGGGTTGCTGTGGCTTAGCTGAGGTAGCGAGATGATATCGGATGAGACCTGTGAATAGGGGTGAAATCTTACAACCCCCACTGGTCCACCACCTCAGCTGGCTGCTGCGAACACCCTATACCCTAATGCCCCCAGCATCTTCCCAGGATGTGGAGCTCCTATGGAGCTCAATAAGGCATGTACTGCTGGAGTTTGCTGAAAGTGTGGAAAGCTGTGGCCATATGCAGAACACCTTCCCTGCCCTCATGGCCCTCATGCTCATATGATCCTATGGAATGGCCAGACCATCTCCCCCGAACAATCTTCTCAACTCCGTGCCTTGATGAACACAGCCAAAACCTTGGAGCAGGTTTAGGAGAAACCACCAAAGGTAGAGAAGTCGGACTCAGAATCGGGGTTTCAGTCTGTACAGTAGACACCAGCCAATCTTCTATACAATCACCTAAGTCATTGCCATCCTTGAATTGATATACAATTTTGACATGCAATGATGAGGCTGAAACTAACAATAAGACCTGAGTAAACCTTCCAACTCCAACATTAGATGTTGTCAGAACAAAAAAGGAAATACCACTTCCCATGTGAGGATCCCTGGATGCGGCCAGGTATGATCTGTATGCTGTAGAAGATATGGTAGTTCCTGCTCACAGACATGCCCTAATATCCACAGGGCTATCCATGAAAATCCCACCAGGCCATTACGGCTGAATTGCCCTGAGAAGCAAGTTAGCTGTCAAAAAGAAGCTAACAACAGGAGCTGGCATGATCGACAGCAATTACTGAGGAGAAGTGAAAATCCTCCTGTTCAACTTGTCAGGAGAAGAATTCGTGGCGAAAGCTGGAGAGCGAGTAGCACAACTAATCCCTGAGAAAATCTCAACCCTGCCAGTTAGAGAAGTGAAGTCCCTCAATAAGATGAAATGAGCAGACAAAGGGTTCAGAAGCACCGGGACTTCTTCGATAGGTGGTGTTACGACAGCCGGGAGGCAATCGTAATGGGGCCTTCACTAGACAAGGATGTCGCTTGGGGAGCGACAACACAGTTAGCACTTGGAGTTTTCCTACAAGCGCACAAGGAGTGTACTCAAGGGGATTCCTTAGTACAGGAACAAGAAGTCGCTGGTGAGACGACTACGCAGTGGTTGCCTGGGGGATTCCTACAGGTGGACAAGGGGGTTTGGCTGGAGGGAGACTCGTAGGCCGACAAGGACAAAGGGTTCGACTAGGGTAAGTACCCATAGGCCGACAAGGGTTCCTTTGTAAAAGGAATAACAAGGAGCGGTCACTTAGAAGTAGACCAGAGACTTAGAGAGTCAAGGACGAAGGATAAAGGCATAGATTGCCTTAGCGCAGAGCGAGATACTAGGTAACTCGAAGGAGGTCTAAGCTAAGGAATTGTATCATAAAGGAGAGGGTTTATATACCCCTGGATATGCACACGGGCCAGGTGTGGGATATCGCGGGATCAGAATAAACCGTAAGATAACGCGTATGGAATCGGGAGAAGCGCATATCCTGTGTATCGTAGTAAACCGGATCAGAGAAGAAGAGAATCATGGACACGTGCATGGAGCATGCGAAACACGTGTCTGGCTATCGTGGGATAATCAACGGAGTTGTGAGACAAGTGGGAAGTACCTTTGGTATAGAGCGATAGTGAGATGAAGCTGAAGGTGGGGAAAGGGAAAGAGGTCCAGTGGATGAGCGAGGACACAAAGGATACATGGTCCAGGCGCTGGTAGTACAAGTAGACTGAGGGGACGAAGCAAATGTAAGAAGAAAAAGAGAAGTCGTAACAGGTGGTTAGAAGGATGCATTGCATTCTCCCACCAAAAACTGAAGAAACCAGAGTTCCAATCACTACTGGATGAACATGGTTGACCCCTGGACCATTCGACGGATGAAGGCCCAAGCAGAGAACCCAGACACCACAAGGAATCTCGGGAATTTAAGGTCCTTTGTCCACAAGCCCAGAAAAGCCAAAGTCACCTCCAATCTACTCACAGATCTAAAACAGATGAGTGACTCTGATGCACACTGGATCTTGAGGGATCTGCAAAGACCCCCCAAGTATAAGAAGACATCGGTCAGAAAGGAGAGAAACTCCCTCGAGGTATCTGCAACCCTGCGGATGTCTGACAGCACCAACACAGAAGTTAAAGCACTAATAGACTCTGGCTGCACAGGATCTTTGATCCACAAGAAGTTTGTGGCTGAGAAGGGGGTAGTAACTCACAACCTCCCTTGACCAATGTCAGTCTACAATGCTGATGGATCTCTCAACACCTTGGGAAATTTTGAGAAATTTGTTATTGTTGAGATGCAAATCAAGGACCACAAGGAACAAATAGCCCTTGTGGTCACCAATCTTGGTCCCAACACAGTCTTCTTAGGATACAACTGGCTGAAAGCCCACAACCCTAGCATCGATTGGAAAACTGGACGGATGTCCTTCTGACATAAGGAGGACTGTATGCCGCAACTGAAAAGTTGCGACAACGATGATGACGAAGACACCAACTTCCATCTGCACAATAGAGATCAGTTGTTTAAACTTGACATGGAAGGTTACCTCCGAAACACCACGACTGACATAGCTACAAGGGACTTCGTGACTAAGGAGAAGAAGACCTTCGAGAAAGCAGCTCCTCAATACGTCCATGACTATGCAGATGTATTTGCCAAGGAAAGCTTCAATGAGCTACCCCTTGTCAAAACCAAGAACTCCGGGTTACTCCAGAAACCCCTAAGCAACTCTGAGGTATAAGTTGCTCACAGCATACAAGCCCATCTCTGGAGGACTTCAGAGATGCTTGGAGTAGACGTGCATGTCCAGACTTTGATTTCTAACATCTTCCTTCCGTTTGGACTTGCTTATTTTAGGTTTAGAGTTCTCATTCTTATTCAAGCATAGCTCCACCCATAGGTATATATTCCAAACTTTGTCTTTTTACTCCTCAGTCATTTGCTACCTCCTTGAGCAGTGGCTGAGGTGAGTTTCTGAACATTGTACTATCATTACTTTACTCATCCTTGTAGTGGGCAAACTCCTGCCCTTTACTTAGAAACTTGACAGGTTATGAGCCCTGGTTGCTCCCTCTAGCACCAAGCAACTTGAACACCTTCATCATCCTCTGCATGCATTTTTCCTGCGCCACTCCAGCCCACCCTGAAGCCATTTTCATCCAACTCCAGGGTCCATACTTCTCTCGCTAAGACACTTAGCACTTATGCCACCAAACCATGATGGAAGTGACAACCCCTGAAGTTGGCTCCTGCCCTGTCTTGACAGGCCTTTTAAACTTCCAAATCTGGAAGCTCCAAATCACTGCCAAACTTCGCCGTGAAAAGGTCCTTGGAGTAGTCACCAGCATGAATGTAAATCCCACAACTCCGAGCTCCTCCGGAGCGACACCATCATCTTCATCCTCCAAAGATGTCTAGAAATGGACCGAGTGTGATGAGAAAGCGCATGGAATCATCCAAGACCACATCTCCGACGCATTACTTCTAAAAATGCAAACACACACGACAGCCAAAGCACTCTTCGACGCCATCGTTTCCATACATGAGGCATCAAACCTCTCCTCTGCCTTTTATTCCTATCAACAACTCTTCTCCTCTGCATGGAACTCCAGAACCATCTCTGAGCACATTGCATCCATCCAAACCCTAGAAACGAAGCTTGCTGGGATGAAATTCTCCATTGATTCAAAGGTACTTGCATTCATCCTCCTAAACTCTCTCCTGAAAACCCCAGAATGGAATGCCTTTGTCTCCTCTGTGATCAACACCATGGAGGAAAGCAAGCTCACCTTTGATGCTGTAGAGACATGCATCCTCACAGAAGAGTCATGCCTCAACCCCTCCAGAGTTCTGAACTCTGCACACAAGGCTTACCAAAGATCCAACAAGTGACCTGGCAAACCCGATGCCTGGTGCGAACACCACCAGTACTCTGGACACACCACGGATGAATGCCGCACGTACAAGGAATGGGTTGAGGAACTCTGAAAGGGAAAGTGGAGAGGAAAAGGAAAAGAGAAGGCGAACATTTCGGAGGACCCTCCGGAGTCACACTCTGACCCTCCGAAATAGGCGCACGTAGCTAGCACTCGTGTAACCAAGTTGTTAATCAAACACGTTCAGGCCTATTTGTTGTCTGATGAAAGCTGAAAAAACCCTGAACAAATCATCATTGACTCTGGCACAACATCCCACATGATACCACATAGATCATGGTTCTGCACCTACACTCCATTCTGAACTCCGAGCCCCATCACACTCGGAAATGAGTCAACTGCACACGCAATTGGGTCTGGAAGTGTCGTAGTACAGTCAAAGGTAAAAGGAGAAACATATGAAATCACTCTAAGCAATGTGCTCCTTGTCCCAGAATTCCACCTCTCGCTCATCTCCGTAAATCGACTATCAGCCATCAGACTATCAACTCTTTTTCCAGCAAACTCCTCTATTTGCTCCATGAAGAAGGGACACAGCACCATCATGGTTGGAACACACTCGGAAGGGCTCTACCACATAAAACTAAAACCAGAGATCACATCGGAGTCAGCACATGCCTCCATTGACATAAACCTCCTCCATCGGCACATGGGACATATATCCACTGCTTGAATTGAGTCAATGGTCCATGATGGAAAACTGCAGGGAATCGACACAATCACCGGAACTCCGAACTTTTGTGAACCCTGCACTCTCGGAAAGATGAAGAAACTTCCATTCAGCTCCGAGACCGAACTCTGCAGCTCAAGACCCCTCCAAATCATACACTCTGACATCGGAGGTCTCATTGCTCCACAATCCTGGGAAGGATATAAGTACTGGCTGCTGATAGTCGACAACTATTCCTGATTCCCGTGGATATATTTCCTAAAGAAAAAGAGCGATGTGGTTGAAATCTATAGGACTTGGAAAACAGACATACAACAGGCACTCTGACAAACCATTGAATCAGAAGAGCCCTCGGAGACACACATACAGTTTCTCTGAACGGATGGCGGTGGAGAATACACGGGAGCGGAATTCCAAAACCAACTCCGACACGACAGCACAACACTTGAAACATCCGCACCATACACCCCAGAGCAAAATGGTCTCACTGAACGCATGAACCAAACACTTTCCATGCTCGCAAACTCCATGCTCAAGGAGTCCAAGCTACCTAAGTCCTTCTGGTCTGACACCATGTCCACTGCAGTGTACATCACCACACGAAGTCCGTCCTCTGCAATCAAAGGCAATGTTCCTTACCAAGTGCTCTTCAACCGGAAAGTCAATCCAATGCTACTCCAACCTTTTGGATGCCTAGCATACACACTCATGCCTAAGGAACAGCAGGGGGGGGAAATTCCGATCACATGGACGGAAATGTATTATGCTGGGATACACATATGGACAACAGGCATACAAGCTCCTTGATCTAGAGTGCTGGACCATCGTCTCCAGCTGCCACATCACTTTCGACAAATCTGCGACAATCTCCAAAGCAGACTCTGTTCCATGGAGAAACCCCACCAAGGGCCAGTGGGAGGGACTTGCTCTGGAGTGTTCACATCAGCCAGAACATGCCAGAGAAGAGGATGAGCCAACCTCTGATACCCACACTCCAGAAGTAGTGGGAGCTCCACCTGCACCTCTAGCACCTGATGCTGAAAACCAAATCAATGCCTTGGCAAACTGCCTTGACCAACTCCATCTGGATTCTCTAATTCCAATCCCTATTGAATGTGTACCTCCGCCAGCAGCACTAGTATGACCACCATCCCCAGCACAACCTCCTGCAGAAGTGATTGCCAGAGTTCAACGGAGTAATCGAAACCAAAAACCAGCAGATTGAAACAGGGATTACCAACGCACAAAGAGGCACAAAGGAAAGTGCAGCATCAGGAAGCACCACCAGAAGCACAACCAGAACAACCTCCAGAAGAACTGGACATACCTGGAGTGTTCTCCAGCATTCAGGAGGAACTCAGATATCACATGTTTGCCAGAACCGCCAACTCTGAGTCGGGAGAATCGCTCCCAACTACCATCAAGGAAGCCTATGCACGTCCAGATGGAAACAAATGGCAATCCGCAATCGAAGATGAACTCCTAAGTCTCAACTCTAACCACGTGTATGAAACTGTTCCAATCCCTGAAGGTGTAACTCCAATCACCTCCAAACCCGTTTTCCAGATCAAATGTGATTGGGATGGCAAAATTGAATGCTACAAAGCTTGGATTGTAGCAAGAGGTTTCATGCAGAAGGAAGGGATCGACTACCAAGAGGTGTTCACTCCAGTGGCAAATCTCGACTCCATGCGAACCATCATCTCACTTGCCACAAAGCACAACCTGGAGTTGGATCAAATGGATGTCTCCACAGCCTACCTAAATGAAGAACTGGAAGAGGAGTTATATCTCCTACCTCCGGATGGAGTTCCAATCCAACTGGGTCACTGCTGGAAGCTCAAACACTCACTCTACAGACTTAAACAAGCAGGTTGGACCTGGAATAAAACCCTGGACAAGAAACTTGGAAGACTCGGATTTAGTTGACTTGACACCAAAACATGCCTATATGTTCTCCAAAAGTCCAGATAGGTTTGCTTCTTAGTCGTCTATGTTGACGACCTGCTCCTTGCAGCTAGCTCTCGGAGTTACATGGACTCTGTCAAGGAAATGCTAGCCTCCACATTCAAAATGAGGGATATGGGCAAAGCAAAATATATCCTCAGGATTGAAATCCAAAGAGATCGACAACTCCAGACCATCTCCCTCTCTCAATCCCAATATGCCCAAACTGTCCTAGAGCGCACAGGCATGTCCAACTCTGCCCCTGTGTGGACTCTGATGGTGCATGGCACTGCGATTTCCGTGATAGACCCCGAGGACAATACCACCATCTCCAAGATCATTATCAATGGAAAACGAGTATCCTACCTGACCATTATCGGATCTCTGATGTACCTCATGCTAGGAACATGTCCGGACCTAGCCTACTTTGTTGGCATGCTCAGCCGTCTCAGCGCTGCGCCCAAAACATGTCACTGGGAAGCTGCCAAATGTGTACTCTGGTACGTCAAAGCCACCTCCAATATGGAACTCCAATACAATGGAAATGACATTTCCATGGACATGGACTTCCAAGGGTACTTGGATGCAGGATGGTCACAAGATCCTGACAACTCACACTCTACCTCCGGTTTCTTATTCCTAAGTAATCGCAGAGCAATTTCCTGGTCCAGCAAACAACAGAGCATGGTCGCCTTGTCCACCATTGAGTCAGAGTACATCGGACTTAGCATCACTGGACAACACTTAGCCTGGCTCCAGACCTTTTTTCAGGAAATAGGACATTCCCAAAAGAGGCCAACGACACTCCATTGCAATAATCAAGCCGCAATCATCCTATTCCGTGATCCGCAGTTCCGAGCTTGGACCAAACACATTCAGTGGAAGTATCATTTTGTTAGGGACAACCTGGTCAGAAAAGGGGAAGCTGTTATCCAGTATGTTCCAACTTCGGACATGATCACTGATATCCTTACAAAGGCACTTGTCCAGGAACAACACTGGAAGTTCATCAGAGGGATGGGATTATGCTTATGCTCGAGTGGGAGTGTCAAAACCGAGAACTCCAGGTTACTCCGGAAACTCCTAAGCAACTCCGAGGTATAAGTTGCTCACAGCATACAAGCCCATCTCTGGAGGACTTCAGAGATGCTTGGAGTAGATGTGTACATCCAGACTTTGATTTCTAACATCTTCCTTCTGTTCAGACTTGCTTATTTTAGGTTTAGAGTTCTCATTCTTATTTAAGCATAGCTCCACCCATAGGTATATATTCCGAACTTTGTCTTTTTGCTCCTCAGTCACTTGCTATCTCCTTGGGCAGTGGCTGAGGTGAGTTTCTGAACATTGTACTATCATTACTTTATTCATTATTGTAGTGGGCAAACTCCTGCCCTTTACTTAGAAACTTGACAATAGCATAGTCAGAGGTGTCAGTTTCTACAATCATCAGAGCATCTGGAACCCAATGAGTGAAGATACAGTGGCTCAAAAAACTGTCCGCATGTTTGGTCATTTTTCACTAAATGTGTTATTCCCCAATACC
>QFEM01004597.1:0-10720 GCA_003316205.1 Boletus bicolor
AAATCGTCTCGAACGTCTGGTTCTAGATTGTCAAAATTTCCTGGGAAGGCGGTACGAGGTTCTTCTTCTTCAGAGGTCTCTCCTGGGGTAGGTTGGGAACAGGGAACTCCCCAGTGAGGGTCGGTATGAGGTGGAATGGTGGGGAAGGCTTAGGCGATGCTAGCCTTGGACAAGAGAGCTTAGACCTTTTGTTATGATGGCCAGGAGGCTATCATAATGAGGCCTTCGCTAGACAAGGATGTCGCTTAGGGGCGACAATGCAGTTAGCACTTAGGGGATTCCTATAGCGCACAAGGGAGTACTCAAGGGGATTCCTTAGCACAGGATGAAGGAGTGCTCAAGGGGATTCCTCAGCACGGGACGAAGGAGTCGCTTGGGGAGCGACGATGCAGAGGTTTGACTAGGGTTGATACCCGTAGGCCGACAAGGGTTCCTTTTGTGAAGGAAGAACAAGGAGCGGTCACTTAATAGTAGACCAGGGACTTAGGATGGAGGAGGATAAAGGCGTGGATTGCCTTAGCACAGATCGAGATACAAGGTAAATCGAAGGAGGTCTAAGCTAAGGAAATCGTATCGTAAAAAAGAGGTTTATATACCCGAGAATACATGCATGGGCCAGGTGCGGAATAACACGGGGTCGGGATAAACCATGGGATGACATGTATAGAATCGGGAGAAACGCGTATCCTGTGTATTATGACAATATGGATCAAAGATAAAGGAGAATCGAGGACATGTGCATGGAGCATGCGAAACACATGTCCAACTATCATGAGAGAATCAACGAAGATGTGAGACAATTGGAAGATACCTCCAGTATGGAATAGGGGGAAGCCGGAGGTGGAGAAAAGGAAAGAAGTCCAAGGGACGGGCAAGTGCACGAAGGATGCGTACACCAGGCGCTGGTAGTACAAGTATACTGAGTAAACGCAGCAAATATAGGAAAGAAAGAAAAGAAATAGAGAGTCGTAACAGTGTGTGTTGGATTCTGATTGTGTACTGTGCACTTCATAGAGTAGTTTACCATATTTAGACATCAGCCACATTGTGGCTGAGTGTTTGTGTTTCTTTTCCCACACTGTCTATAGTTGGAGTTCCTCTGTCAGCACTTTCCCCAGTTTCTGACAGAGGACTCCAGCTGAGCATCTTTAGCTGTCAACAGTGCACAGATCACGTGACTGGAAAAGAAAAGAAAGCAAGTCTGAAAAAGTTTTGAAAATATTCATATCATAACAGAGTAGGCCACAAGGTGATTTCATCAAGTTTGACAGGGTCCATAGTGAGCTGGCTGGGTTTGATGATTATTCTGAGATATTCTGCTTCATCAGTGGCAAACTTGTATTTCTCAAGCTTAAGGTGCAAGTCCAATATGGTCATCCTCTGGAGTATGCATTTGGTGCGTTTTACGTGGATTTTGGCATTAGAAGAGGTGATGAGGAGGACATCCATGTAGATGACAAGCCATCCTTCAGTGATCATATCCCTAAAGGAATCATTCATAAACCTTTGGAATGTGGTGGAGAAATTGCAAAGACTGAAGAACATGACTGTGGGTTCAAAGAGCTCCTTGTGGGTGACAAAGGCAGCTTTCCACTGATGTCTGTCTTTGATATAGACATTATTGTATCTCTACCATACATTGAATTTGGTGAAAAGCTTGGCATCATGGAGTTTGTTGACAAGGTTGGAGATCAAGGGTAGAGGGTAGGCATCCTGAATGGTATGTTTGTTGATGTAGCAATAGTCTTGGCAGGGGCAAAGTTCTCCATCCTTCTTTTTAACAAAGAAGAAGAGTGAGGCTTGGGGGGATTTCGAAGAGTGGATCTTCCAGCAATCAAGGTTCTCCTTGAGAAAGGCTTTGATAGCTTCCTGTTTATTAGAAGACAGAGGGTATACCTTTCCTATCTTCAGGGTGAAGGTATCCTTGAAATTAATCTTGTGGTCATAGGGTCATGAAGGTGGCATCTGGTGGGTGGCTTCCTTGGAGAAGATGGAAGCAAATTCAACATATTCCAGGGGAAGGACAGGTTTGGGTCTTTTTTTCTCAGCAGCCATGGCTAATTCTGTGGCCTGAGTGAAGTGTTTGATGATGGGGGAACCTAAAGGGGCATGTGGTGTCCGAATTGTATGACTCAGAACATGACATGGATATTATTGTCATGCTGGCAGATGGTGTTGGGATCTCTCCATTGTTATATTTGAAAAGATGAGAGTGGGTGATGGAGTCTATGTGAATGTGTTGAGGGATACATGGGGGCAGTTTCCAAAATTTGAACGAGTGTCATTTGTAGTTGGTGGTGTAAATGGCATATAACTCCTTTGATTAGTTGAGGGATTCCAAGATGGACAAGATTCAGTGGGCTCAATCAATAGTGGGGTTGACTTCTTTCAGCCAGGGGAGTCCAAGGAGGATGTTGTCACATCCTAGTGACATTACCATGAAGGTGACTTGATGAGCTATTCCCTCAATATTGAGAAATAGGTGGCAGGAGTAGCAGATATTGCCTTTTTTATTGTAAGAATCATCAGTGTTCTGGGTGCAGAAGGGGTGTTCAAGTTTCATGAGTGGGAGTCCTAGTTGATGCAGGAGATATCTGCACCACTATCAATGAGGGCACAGGTGTCAACAGCTTTCAATGTGTGCAAGGGTACAATGATTTGAACAGGGATTTGCATAGCTTTGGTAGAAGACTTTACAACTACAGAGGCACACACTGGAGAAGAAGAAAGGGAGACTTATATTGAAGAAGTTCTCCAGTTTAAAAATCCATTGTCTTGAAGTTCACCCTCCTAATTGTCTGTCCAATGTTTTCATCATTGTTGTCTATCTCTTGAAGATGGGGGAGTTCTTCATCAGCATCCTGAACCACCTTAATGGTGGGTCTGTAAAAGTGGGACAGGCAGTAGAGATGTGACCAGGTTTGTGACAGCAGAAACAGAGTTTCTTTTCTATACATTGCTTTTGTTCCTCAGGGGTGAGTTTGGGGAGTTGGATGACATCCATGTCCATGGTGTTAGGGTCTTTCATGGAGGTGGAGTTCCATGGAGAGAAGGACTGATGGGTCTGGGTTGAGGGATTGGTATAACAGTGTAATAACTCAGCAGCTCATTCCCATTGGGTCTGGAAATGGACAGCCTTCTCATACCACTTATCAATGGTGGTGGAAATGTTCTCCATAAACATAATCTTGTTGAAAGCGGGGCATATAATGGCAGAGCCATGCATAGGTTTACATACCTTGGGTAAGTGGCTTAATAAAATGGGCGCTGATTCAAGATCAAGATTGATTGTAACTCAGCACAGCTGAGTTTGTATCTAAATACAATGAGCGTGTGAACTATGCTACATATAGAGTATTACTACATTCAACACTCCCCCTTGTCTGATATACCATAGTAAATCTAGACATATTGTAGATATCTGATCACTCAATCCATAGGAAAGGTGAGATTATGAAACTCTAATCCTAACTGTAATCTAAATTTCTTGAATTTGACGTATCTGAGGTTCTTGGTGAATATATCCACAGGATTGTCATCTCCGGGGATATAAAATAGACTGACCTGTTTAAAGGTCATCATAGCATCACGGACAAAATGATATTTAATCATAATGTGCTTGAATCATTTTTCGGTGACAGGATTCTCAGCTATGAATAGCGATCCTTGATTGTCACCACAGATGGGAATGAGCTTAAGGTTGTACCCGATTTCCTTGAACATCTGTTTTATCCATACGACTTGGCGAAAACAATTACTCAAAGCCATATATTCTGCTTCAGTGGAAGACAGAGCTGTGGTTTTTTGTAAGTGTGAATTCCACAAAAACACTCCATTCACTAATTTAAGGTAATAACCCGTTTGCAAGTGACCAGTAACTTTATCTTGACCCCAGTCAGAGTCAGTATAGGCTATAATGCCTTTGCCAGAATCACCATCATAAACTAGTGAATAATCACTAGTGCTGACCAAGTATCAGCAAATGTATAGAGCTTTCTTGAGATGCTCATTTGATGGGTTGGCAGATTAACAGGCAAGTTGTGTCATGGTGTATGAAATATCAGGCTGTGTGCCAATCATGAGATATAATAATGACCTGATTACTATTTGGAACCAAGTACAAAACTCTGGGTTCACTGGGCCATCATTCTTCATTGGGTAATATCCCTGCAGTAGAGGTGTGCATACTGGTTTTGCATTGATCATTCCACAGTGTTCCAACACTTTATCAAGGTAATTCTGCTGGTCTATTATAATGCGGTGACCTTCTCGATGGATATTCATTTGGAAAAATTCAGATGGTTCCCCAAGATCATGACATTCCCACTTTTTCATAAAAGCGGCTTTAAGTCTTTCAACCAAGCTTTTTGAGGGACCACAAAAGATTGCATTGTCGACATATATTATAGCGAGTACTATATCATTTCCTCACTTGTACACAAACAGACCAGCATCGGTTCTGAGCCATTCAAATCCTAATCCCTTCATGGAAGGGTCAAGTGCACGCCACCATGTAATACCGGCTTGTTTAAGGCCGTATATGGCATGAAGGAGTTTGAGTACTTTGCCTTTTAAATGAAAGGGGGCATACCCTTCTGGAAACTCCATATAGAGTTCTTCTTCCAGAATGCCATATAGATAGGCAGATCCGACATCAAGTTCTGAGAGGTGCCAGCCATTGATGGCGGCTAGGGCGAACATACATTGTGCCATTTCAAATTGCACAACAGGGGAGAATATTTGGTCATAGTCTAATCCTTCAACCTGAAAGAAACCTTTTGCTACTAATCATGCACATTTCCGACCATCGGACTTGACATCAAAGACCCATCAATTTTTGATAACCTTGCAATTACCAGGATGATCAACTATTTCTTATACCTTACGTTGCTTGAGCATTTCTAGCTCAGTGTCACAGGCCTTCCACCATGCAGATTGTTCTGCTGCAGGTAATTTATTGATGTTCCAGAGGGACCATTTCCTGTAATTGGGAGTGTTGGATGACTGCATGAACGGAATTGCATGGGAACAGAGAAAAGTAAGAAGTGTGTCTCTCCCTTCACTGGTAATCTGCTCAACATCATCCTCAGAAGGAGTAGGCGATGGAGGGAGGCCACCAGGGACAATAGGAGTCTCTGGCGCCTTTTCCTTCTCCTCACCAACCAGTTTCTTCCAAGTAAAAGCCTTCTCAATGTCTTTGAATTGTTCCGTGGAATGGTGATGTTCACCATAAACATTTCCAGGTTGAGTAGGGGGGTGATGAATTCGCTCACAACAAGGAGGCAAAACTGGAGGGCCAGCAGGAGGTGGTCGAGGGGCATGAGGAGGTGTTATAGGAGGTGGTGGTGGAGAGGGTTCACAAACTGGTGTATGTGGTCACTCAGGTTGCAAAAGCAGTGGGACCGGTGCTGGGTCATCATCCTCTGACTCTGATTGGTCTGAGGAGTGTTCCTCTGTAGAGTGTGGTTTTCTAGAAGCATGACTGACTGGCTTGTGAGGCCTAGCTCCTTAGCACTGGGGAAACAGGTTCTCATCAAATACAGCATAGGCAGATGTATGTAGAGAGTTATTGGACTGCATGAACAGATAGTTCTGCAAACTCCCAGCTGCAATGCCTAAATAAACCATGAGCTGTGATTTGGGTTGCAGCTTATCCTTTCGAGTCTCATCAGGAAGATGCACATAGGCACCACATCTGAAAACCCTAAGGTATGAGACAGAAAGTTTTTCCCCCTTGAGTAGTTCATGGGAAGTACACCATTGAAGTCTATTCATAGGTGTGATATTATATATGTGAGCTGTGTGCTGAATCACAAACTCCCAGTAAGAATCAGGTAAATAAGTGTGAAGACACATTGATTGTGCCTTATCCATTAAAGTGCGAATTAATCGCTCAGCGCAACCATTCTGTTGATGCGCATATGGGGTGGACTGATGTATGTGAATACCATTGTCTCACAAATAATCAATGAATGCCTTAGAGATGAATTCACCTCCAGCATTGGATTTTAAAGCCTTTGATATTGGCATTATATTGAGTGCAAATAGAAAAGAACTGTTTAATAGCTTTTAAAGCCTGATCCTTGGAGCACAAACATGTAACCCATGTCATAGAAGTATAATTGTCATAAAAGACAATGGCATATTTATATTTATGATAGGACTTGACCTCAAAAGATTTAAGGTCGGAATGTATTAACTCAAACGGCGTGGTTGCCCTTTGCTCAGAGTGAGGAAATGCCCTATTGGGTTGTTTGCCTAGTTGACATCCAGGACAAATCTTATCATTTTTTGGTATTTCAACGTCCAGGAAATCCTTCAGGTGCTTTCGCACAGCTTTGAGTACATCCTTAGAAGGATGGCCCATGCAGTGATGAAGGAGATCATAGTCCATAGAGGCCATGACAATTTTGGCATATGGATTGATAGAGGGCATGCGGATCCAGAACATGGTATCAGCGCCATGAGAGTGGAAGGACAGTATAGTCCTTTTGACACATTTATCAATGAAGTTGATGTGACCTGGGAAGGCCACAATGGTTATGCAATGATCCTTGAACAGAGTGCCCATGGAGATGAGCTTGAGATTGCATTATGGCATATACACCACCAGCAATAAACACACAGGGTGATCATTAAACTCAACAAGTACAGTGCCTTCACCTAATATAGGTGCCTTGCCATTTGCAGTTTGTGAGTATTGTGGCTGTTGGTACTTGACGTACTCAATAAAGTCCTTTAAATTATAAGTAAAATGAGCTGAAGCTCCTAAATCGAGTAGCCAAGTATCTGGAGGCAGACTGGTATGGTCATGTTCATGCTCTTTGCCTTTGTTTGAGGACTTATTGCAGTTATCACACAGTGGAAGAGTAACAAGGTAGTATTTTTTGTTCACTATCTACTACAGATGAACAAGTATATGACATGTTATTCTGTGGTGAAGAGAATTGCATATCAGAGTTTGAGTTGGTTAAGTGAGAATTAACTGACCATTGTTCAAAAGAGAACCCGAAATCTCCCACATCTCCCAGGTACTCTTGTCATAGTACTCTTCCCTGAGAGAGACTGTGTCTTCATTGTTGATTTTCATCCAGGCTTTTTGAGCACTGGTTGAGATCCTCGAGGCATTCTTCAAGAGAGATTTTGCTTGGTCCAATGAGGGACGAATGGGTGATATATTGATCAAGCTGTCTGAAGCCTGATTCACCATAGTTGGAAGCTTTCAGACAACTAGTTAGGTTGTTATGGAAGAAGGGAGAAATGCTACATTTTTGAGGAGGAGTGATGGAAGTGCCAATGGTTGAGTTGTTAGCAATGGAAGTAGTGATGGCAGGTGCTGATGTAGGCTGCTGGGGTACAGGAGTGAGGAGGTGACAATTAGCCACCAGGTCCAAAGTGTGAACTGTTTCGCATGTTGGCGTCATGCCTAAGTGATGTGCCAGAGATATTGCATTCTGCATATGCAGGAACGTGGGAGGACCATATAATGTTGCACCAGAAGTGTGGGCAAGCTGGCAAGGATTGATGGTAGTGGAGAAGGTGGGTTCACTGGTGGAAGAAAGGATATTGGCGGCAGAGAAGATGAAGGAGGCAGTAGCAGATTCATCTGCAAGGTGGGCTTCCTTGCATTGCTTCTGCTTCTCCTGTCCAGCCTGAGAGTGCTTGTCATGCTTCTTCTTGTTCTTGCCCTGCTGGACATTCCCTTGTCCTTGTGACTGCTGCTGCTGTGAAAACTGGGGATCTCCCCCTTTTCGCTTTACAGTGGAAACCTTGTGCGCTTGTGCGCCAGTGGCAGGTTGTCCACAACGAGATGCATGTTGTTGCCAAGCAGCGACTACAAGCTTCTCTAGCTCCATTACTTACAAGGCCACTGCTTCTTTCCCTTTACTCTTAGAGGTATCTCTGAGCAACATTTGATTTATTATAATAAAGAGTATATCTGCATAACATGGGATTTTGGAGAGAATCAGCATCATCTGGATCTTTTGATTGATGGGGTATTTAAGTTCATCAAGTCACACAAATTGAGCACAGATCTTGGAGAAAGCGGAAGTGGGATGGAAGTTCTCCAGGATGGGGAGGTTGAGAAGTGTTTTGAATTCCACAAAGGCAGATGCGATAGATGGAGTGGCAAAGTCGGCTTCAAGTCGATCATAGATCTGCTTGGAGTTTAGCTCACTAGGGTACCTGGATGAGATGTGGTGCTCCATCTTGAGACAGATGAAACCAGGGCCTTGTTGTCCTTTTCGTTCCAGGCTTCAATGGCTGAGGAATTGTTGACAATAACTTCTTTACCTTCCTTGTCCCAAACATGATTGGGGCATTCAGTGCGGAAGACTGTCCAAACGCCTTGTGAACAAAGAAAAGCATCCATGTCAATGCACCAGCATTGGTAGTTGGTACCATTGAGATAAGTGAGGTCTTTGAAGGTGTTGGACATTTTTCATAGGTAGAGAGCTTGGGATGCAAAGACATCAGTACTTTACCATAATCAAAGAGAAAATGGAGGCGAAGTTAATTGCTCTTTCCTGAATACTTTCAGAGCCCTGCCACCAGAGTGACATAGTCTCTCCCTGGAATATCCAGGTGACATTTTTACACCTTAGAGCACATATAGCACATCAGAGGTGGTCCAGCGTAAAAATGCATAGACATGTCTACGTTCGAACCTACTCAGCATGAAAACATACAGAGTATTGATGCATTGAGTCAAGTGTAAAAACACATCAACTCAGAAGGCATGGTTACCGTGCATAAAGCATGGGCAGAGCTCATAACCTGTTAAAAGCAGGACATATAATGGCAGAGCCATGCACAGGTTTACATACCTTGGATAAGTGGCTTAATGAAATGGACGCTGGTTCAAGATCAAGATCAATTGTAACTCAGCACAGCTGAGTTTGTATCTAAATACAATGAGCATGTGAACTATGCTACATATAGAGTATTACTATGTTCAACAAATCTTTCTCATGAGGATGAGGGGGAAGTCCAGAGGTGAAGTAGCTGATAAAAACATTTTGGTTGGTAACCATGGTGGCAGCCACTTTGTTCTTGAACTCAGCAATGTAAGAAGTGAGCAAGGGGGAGTAAATGCCATTTTTGATAATAATGTATTTAGTAGTAAGCCAGGCAATGGTGTTGTTGACAGTGTCATGGTGTTTGAAGAAAGACTTGAAAGCAAGGATAAAGTTCTTCCAAGTCCTGATGGTGATAGTTCCATCAATGGGATTGATGGTCCCCTGTCAATAGGTGGCAGCAGTTTCCTTAGTTATATAAGACAGGGTGAAGGCAACCTGTTTGGATTCAGTGTTGTAAATGACATCATTTATGGCAAGGTAGAAGGATATAGTGGCAAGCTAGGGGAGGACCTGCTCATAGGATCCATTGAAGGCATCAGGAGTGCCAAGATGGAGTTCAGTGGGTTGTGACAAAGACATAGGTGAAGAAGAAGAGGGTGAGGGGGCAGCGGGGGAAGAGTGATTTCTCTGGACTAGGATGCTGGGAGAAGAAGACAGGGCAGGAATGACAAGAATGGTTAGCAAGGACAACAAATGATGAGTGAGGGATGCAGCATGCCAGTTGGCTACACTATCTCTAGTTAGGATCTCCTTGGTGATATCTGGCCACTCATCGGGTTTGTCATATCCCGTAAATCTCCACGAGTCCACCTCTGACACCTCTGACACCTCCGGTGCTGTATGCACCAACTCCGGACCCATATCATCTATATTGCAACTCTGGTCTTCCGGAGTTGCCCCTCCATTTCATCTATCCTGTAAAGTACATTTCCAATACTTTCGTTATACTCCATTCACCCTATGCCCTGACTTCCCCATTATCACTGACTCCGTTGTAGTTACCCGTTGACCCTTTGGTTAGTTTCCTCCGCCTTGTTACTCACCCTAGAAAATACTCATCCCCTCGAAAATACTTGTACCCCAGACTTTAGTACTCCATCTCCCATTTTACCTCCGTATATAAACCTTCATATCTAGTACTGTAGTTCAGCTAGATAATCAACTTAGACACCAGCTATTCCCTTTCCAAATCATCTCCACCCCTTGTAACCTTAAGTCAATCGTATTATTTACCTCTGAACCTCCGCTTTGAAATCCAAGGACCTGATCAACAGCAAGGGCGCACCACATACGGTGAAGCCAATGTTCTTATTCCTGCAAACTCTGGAGATCGTCAGCACGGTCTTAACAGGGTTCCTGGTTGTTAAGGTTAGGGGGAAGAGCAGTGATGGAGCTTTCTTTTTCAAACGATTCTCCTGGGGTAGGTTGGAGATGAGGGATTCCCTAGTGAGGACTGGTATGAGGGGGAATGGTGGGAGGTTTATGTGGTGGTAGTCTTTACAAGAGAGCTTAGACCTTTTGTTATGACTACCCAGGTGAGGAGTAGTCGTTAAGGCCCTTGGAACAAGGAGTTGCTTGGAAAGCAATGACACAGTATTTCCACCTTAGGGATTCCAAATGGTAGTGGATACTACAGGGAATTCCTGAGTGTAGGGTCAAGGGTTCAACTTAGGGGATTTCCCTATAAGTTGACGAAGGATCAAGGGTTAGTCTAGAGCAGGTACTTGTAAGGTGACAAAGACAAAGGTTTTGACTAGAGCGGAAGCTCGTAGGTGTAATGATATCGCGAACGACAACACCACAAGGCTCGGGACTATCTCGCAGGCTACACGTGTCCTGGCGATAAAAGAGTAAAGAGG
>QFEM01004598.1:0-12329 GCA_003316205.1 Boletus bicolor
GATAGAAAGCCAAGGGTCAGTGCTTTATTTCATATACCTATATGTTAGGATAAGGATTAGAAGTTATTGGGGAATAACACATTTAGTGAAAAATGACCAAACATGTGGACAGTTTTTTGAGCCACTGTATATACTAATTTCTTTCCTGTATTCAATACTGACACATTATTCAAATAGTAACCTCCATGGACATCAAACAGCTGTTTAGCCATGATTAACTGATCCTTTCCCACATCCACTCACAACTGTCAGCTCAGTTGACCCAAGCTCTTATTTGCCTCAGCTCAAAAAGTCTACTCAACTTGGTGAAGGCAAAGGATTTGAAGGCAGCTGCTCAGCTACCAGATCTCAATGAGGAGCAAGGATCGAAGAATGGGTGGGATAGTATTACTATATAGTACTTTTAAATTCCAAATGAATTTTTTTTGTTTATGTTACTACAGTGGATTGACTCATGGGTAATTTTGAGCTTATCCATGGGAAAGCCTATACCCACCAGGTAGATATGGGTATATGCTGGGGTATGGATGTGGGTATTCATGCTGATATCCCAGGGTATACCCACACTCATCCCTAGCAAGAGCAATTATGAATGAAAAGGTGATAACTGGAGGATGAGATGGACAATAAGGTATAAAAAATTTTCTATGTGATAAATGGGACTTATTGCCCCAAACAGACAACCATATGTTATACCAGCTGTTTACACAATGTGCAGTAATATGCAACTAAAATACAGTAAACTCTAGCACCCTTGTGGGTATGCTGGATGTCAGCACTCTTTTAAGTCCCTCAGAGGATGCATGAAGCACCACTAGACAGTGCACCCTGTCCTCCCAACTGCCTCATCCTACAAATCACCTATAAAGATCTAGACTTCAGCTCATCTAGTACTATGGATGAAGAATTAGCCAATGAACCGTCTCATAATGGAGACAACTTTACTGGGGTTAAGTGTGATGAAGAAATATTTCCTGAAGCCCAATCCACCCATGCTGAGAGTGAGCTACCTCATCCGCCTAAATCTAAACCCAGTCTCAATATGGAGTACTAGAGTCCAGGCAACAGACTCTATTAAAATTATTACCAGAAGCTCAATAGTAAGTTCCTAAGCCTACTGAGACATTGGAAACCCCACTAACAACAATGCAGATAGGCCATGCAATGAGAATGGCAACTTTCTTCCTCCTGGCACTATACCTGAACTCTGCACTAAGGATCTGCAAGACTAGACTCTGTATTCTAGTTGAGTTCAATTTAAGATTGCTGAGTTTTTTTACAGCCACAATCAAATGTCTGCCTCTCAAATTGATACTCTTTGCTACCTCTGGGCTACTACACTACATAAATATGGTGATGCTCTACCATTCAAAGACCTATCACCAACCACCTCTACAATATAATCAACAACATCCCTCTTGGTAATGTCAAGTGGGATTCATTTTCCATCAAGTTTCTGAAAGAAAATCCAAATGGACCAAACATTCCTAACTGGATGATGCAACAACATGAGGTTTGGTGTCAAGATTCTCAGCATGTCATGCATCAGCTCCTTGGTAATCCCAACTTCACCAAGAAGATGAACCTACAACCTTTCTGTGAATATTCAGTCAGTGGTGATATGCACCAGTACCATGACTTTATGGCTGGAGACTGGACATGGCAACAAGCCATACATTTGTACAGAGACTACATACTATAAAAATACTCACACACCACTGATCAACAAGACATCATATCAGATGACCCTGACATGCATGGCATTATGTTCATACCTATTATCCTTGGAAGTGACAAGACAACTGTTTCAGTTGACATGGATAACAGTGAATATTATCCACTGTATCTTTCAATTGGAAATGTTTGGAATAGCATGTGGCCTGGCCATTGTACATACATCTGCTGGGATGCAGTAAGATCCAATGAGCAACTATTGCTGACCTCCATCACTATCAATGGGAACAATATGCAGGCCATGTGCTGCACTGCCTGATCCACACAAATGATATGTATTACTATTTGAGGGTGCTTTTAAAGGTCTCATAAGTATCTTTTCTAATCAACTAATTTCTCCCAGACTAATCAACATTTACCAGATTCAAAAAGCACAGCAGGTGGATATCAATCAAATGTTTCAATGCACACTGGGGGCAGCTGTTATTTCACAGATCACCCTATTTCTTCCTATACCACATGTTGATATCCAGCTCCAATCACCCAACAATCTCTTGATTTCCCAGGTTTATACTGCAGCTCAAAAAAGTTTGCTGGTTGACTTCACCACTTGGGACCCTCAATTCAGGTGATGTATTTGGTACCATTTGGATGGTCATCACATTCTTCGGTTTATGAGCAACTCTGTTCAAACTTTCCTTTCTATATTACTATCATATCCCATAAATCCACAAGTCCACCTCTGACACCTCTGACATCTCCAGTGTCCTACTTGCCAACTCCAGCTCAGTTTCATGTATATTGCAACTCCAGACCTCTGGAGTTATCTCCCCTTCATTTATCCTCTAATGTATATTTCCAATACTTACATACCTCTATCTCCCCTACATCTCATATTCCTGACCTCCCTGGAGTTCATTACCTCTGTCATCCCTGACCTTGTATCTCTGTCCTCCCTGACTTTCATTTAGCTGTGCATCCTTGATACCTACCCTCGAAAATACTTGTACCTTCAAAAATACTTGGACCTCTGGACTTTAGTACTCCATCTTCTATTTCACCTCCATATATAAACCTTTGTATCTAGCATTGTAATTCAGCTAGATAATCAACTTAGACACTGGCTTATTCCCTCTGATCATCTTCAACCCTCATAACCCCAGTTAATTTTATTGTTCACCTCTGAACCTCTGCTCCAAAATCCAAGGACCTGATTAATAGCAAGGGTGCATCACATATGGTGAAGCCAACATTCTTATCTCTATGAACTCCAGAGTTCCAGAGTTATGCCCAGAAATTGTCAGCATGGTCTTAACAATTACTATTTCTACACAAAAATACACCTTATGTGTTCAGCATTTGATGTGCCAGAAGGAATGCTGCTGATTTGAATCAAATTCCGTCTTGGAATCTAGCAAGCAAGCTGGACAACTCTATAATATTGGTGCTCTTGGCTAAATCTTTGGCATTGGTGAGTGCAAATTTAATTAATAAAATACCTGACCATTAACATATTACTAGCTCTCCATCAGTATATTACACAGCAATCACATCAATTATCAGGTGGGTTTTCTGAAACCCAGCACAACAGTTTAATCAACAAGATAACTGATTAAATACACCACCACTTACCTGACTTGCCGCCCATCCAAGTACAAGAATCTTATGGTCCTCAACAATGCCCAACAGAAGTGGTGGTTCCAAAATATGTAAGCAAACCCCCAAATTCAAAATATGGGTATAATTTGGTGCCTTTATTGTAGAACTGTTATAAATGCCCCTTTTTCTACTATAGAACTTTCAACTTTCAACTTCAAATATTTCAGACTTCAATTATCATGTGACCCAAAGCATGTGATCATGAGAAGATACAAACCTCCCTTGCACTACCTTTAATAAACCTGCTATAACCATACCAACACATTTTTGTATTATCCTTGACACACCTGCCATCCACAAGCAGAAACTTTGCTTCTGCTGCCACCAACCTGGTCACTCTGCCCTCTCCTGCCCTACTTTTACAGCTACTGGCAAGAAATCTGTGATCAAAATAGTTTAAAAAGAAAATGATTTTTCTCATCTGGAAACCATAGAAGATGAGAAGAAGATAATTGAGAGCAGATGGTTTGGAGGGTAGTGTTTAAATTAATGGATTTTAAAATAGGGGAATTTCAATGCAAGTCTCTCTTTCTCCATTATTTGTAAATTTTTCTATATAATCAATGTAGATCCTGGTTCAAATTATCGTATCTTCACACACCTTGAAAGCCATTGACACCTGCACCCTTATTGATAGTGGTGCAGATATTTTCTGCATTGACTGGGACTTTGCATGAAAACACTGACTTTCTTTTATGAAACTTGACAAAGCCCTCTTTGTGTTCAGATTACTGATGATTTTTTCAATAAAAAATGGGACATCTGATACTTCTGTACCCTCTTTCTTAACATCAAAGGAATTGCCTGCCAATTCCATACTACATCCAGTACATCCATCACTGAGCATATATGTCTGCTATCACAACTAGCTACAGACTGGGTTTGTGTTAAGACTGGATCAACTCCGGTACAAACTCCAGAACTCCAGAGTTAGTTTGGGGGTGGGACATTGGCTTCACCATATGTGGTGCACCCTTGTCAGAGTCCTTGTCCTGGATTTATGAAGAGGTCAGAGTAGGTCAGAGGGAGACTAAGGGTTGGCGATAACCCAAAGTCAAGTCAGAGGTAGTTGGAGAAGTCATCAAGACTTTCAGACAGAGGGTCAAAGAGAGAGGAGTGAGTTTAAGATGATATTTGAACTGAGGTTACAAGTCTAGACAGGGGACTTTATATACAGAGGGGAGACAGGAGGCGGAGAACTAAAGTCTGGAGGGGGTAAGAGTATTTTCTAGGGTACAAGCATTTCCTAGGGTAAGTATCAAGATGGAGACATGTAACCAAAGGGTCGGCAGGTAACTACAGTAAGTCAGGGAGGACAGGGATGAAAGGGTACTGTTATGATATGAACATTTTCAAACATTTTCAGACTTCAACTCTTTTCTTTTCCAGTCACATGATCTGTGCATGTGACCGTGGAAACCAGCACATAACTAGGTCTAGAACCAATGATGTCATACCTCATGATATCCATGACCTTTTAATTTCCGCTCTTCTCACACAGCCCCTTTAATCTCCGCTTCTTCTTTTCTCATGCCTTACTTCATCAGTCTATCTATAGTAATTCCTCTCACATACAGCATGGTCTGTGCATGTGCCTGTACAGTATATAAGCTAGTACTTTGTGACTGGATCCCCAGTCTAATCCATTTGTTTATACGCTCTACTGGTCATTGCCTGGTGGACTTGTTTTCCTTGTAGGCCTGTGCTGAACAGACAAAGACTATCCTTCCTCCTCTACATCTCCCACATCTTATCTCTTATACTTGCCAGGACTTGTGTAGCCTGCAAAGCATTGAGCCTTGTGGTGATCTTGTTGTTTTCAATAGGTTCATTACACTTGGATTAGACTGCTATACACAATGCTTGGACCCTAGAGTTAAAGGGTGCCCGCTGGAGCTTTCTGCAACATTTCTTTTCTTTACACCTGTGCCTTTAGGGTGTGCCTTAGCTGGCAGTGCTTCTGTCTCATTAGATAGCAACCTTCTCAGTCCCTCTTGTGAGGTGATACCATGCATGGGCTGTGCCACATTTGCACAGGATAACATTGGATCACAGCCATCATGCTGCCAGTGGCTAAGCCAGTAGTTCTCCTTTAGTCATTCTCATATGTAGTCCAGGTTGCTGTGGCCACCTTTGGAATTGCTGAAGAAGGAGATATTATCTCCGATCAAGAAGTTATCATTTCCACTCTCATATGTGTAGCTTCCCCAGAGCATGGTTGTAATAGTCTGCGCAGTAAGGAAGTGAAAGAAGAAGAAGACCCCAACAACCACCTTCCGGTCGACTACATTCAAGATCGCAACCCCCGTTTGGACAATTTAGTCATTGCTCCTCTTCCTCGTTCTTGCCCCTGCAAAGTCTATTCACCTAGGTTCAATATCCAATGCCAAGACAGCTATCCTCCTCTCCTTGTCGAGGAAAATTCCCATCACTACTTTAACTTCCTCCGTCCTTATCTCTAACCTCTCTCCACTCTTCGTCCCATAATCAAATATGGTGGAAGTGGACTTAGACGACCTCGTCCAGCACATCGCCACCCTAAACCTAGAATCAGAGAAAAACAATGTAATGAAGAAAATCACCAACCCAGAAAAGTGGGATGGAGATAGGAGTTCTTGGCAAGTATGGTGGGTCAAGTTGCACTTGTGGGTTGACATGCAGAAGTGGAGATTGGACAAGCTTTGGGCAGTTGCCATTCTCTCCCATTTTGAGAAAAAGGCCGAGGGGTTCGCACAGATTACCTTTGAAAAATATCTCGATAAAGAGGACAAGAATATTACAGATGAGAATAGTACTGTCATGGGCAAAAGAGGAGATTTGGCTTGGCCTTCTTGGGCAGCTCTCCAGAAGGAGATCAAGTCATATTTCTGCATTGACATTCTTGCCCACAAGTTGTTGCAGAAACTGGAGGGTCTTTGCCAAAACAGGCACCCGATAGATCTCTTCCTACAAAGGTTCAAGGTTTTAAGAAAAGAAGCAGACATTGAGAACTACATACCACACGGTTACGCTCCTCAAAAAGGCAGTTGATTACTGAGTTTATGAACAGTGTTGACTCAACTACCCGGTTGGAGATCTTGATTATGAGGATCTCGCTTTGCACTACTGGAACTTTGGTAGGGCATTCAAGCAGATTGCAATCAAATGAGGTCCCCCTTCTAATGCCCGCTTCCTTCTATGCCAACAACCTCGTTATCCTGCACTGTCCAATCCCCCTCCTTCTCGTCCGCAGTTTACTCAGTATGGTGTGCAACCAGGCTGAGGGGCCCCAATGGAGATAGGAGTGGAGCAGGCTACACCTACTCCCACTAAGGACACAAGGACTTGCTTCCTTTGTGGTAAACCGGGTCATATCAAACCCAACTGCCCCTCCAATCCTAGTCATTGTCTGTTCCATCTGCCTCAACAGAGGCATCAAGTTATCTGGGATTACAATTCCAGACAATATGTTGTCACATACCAACACGATGTATACTCTCAGGCCCAGGTGGCCCAACATTACCTAGGATGTCCTCTTCCCATTGCCCCAGCCACAGCAGCCATTGATCCAAATGCCCAAGTCAGGTCTTATGTCTCAGAATAGGCTGAGGCCTATTATAGAGATAAGTTCAAAGTCGAGGCCAAGCAACCACACAGCTGAGGCTTTAAAAGGCAACAGCACGTGAATATTGAGGGTGTTCATGTACCTAAACAATTTTATTCCTGTTCTGATTCTGATTTTCCTGATTCTGATTTGTCTTCTGTATTACGTAGCATTTCTTGTTCCTCTGTAAGAGTGTCTCATTTGAGTGCAGCACCGGAATTAAAATATAGTGTATTTGATTCTCTTGATAAACAACAAAAAATATCTTCTATTTATAAACTCCTCAAGGTCACTATGCACCAAACAATGACATTGTCATTTGGGGGAGAGTTCTTACTTGAGACCATCATACATACATTGTAGGTGCAATGGCCAGTGGGAAACATACCAGTTCAAAGCTCTCTTGAACTCAAGAGCTTCTCACACCTTCATCAATCACGATTACATTTGCCATCACAGCATTCCTTTTTATACTCTTGAAAACCTGATTAAGATACATAACACGGATGGCTCTGAAGGAGCTATTGGCCAAATAAGGCATGCAGTAACCCTGATCATGGAAATTGCCGGACACTTCAAAACCATAGATGCTTATGTACTATGTACTAGGAATGCTAAGGTAGTCAATAGCCATGTGGAACAAATAGGTGATGTGGTGCTCAAACCACCACATGATTGGGTCAGTAATATGCTTGACATTAGCCAGGAGATACCTATCAAGCTTGCCCCACAAATCTGCTGGCTTAGGAGGTGTGAGAGACAACATGCTATCAAACATATTTTCCTGCTACTGTTTGTATATTAGTAAAGAAAAATCACTAGATACACATAATTTACCAATGGGGACTCTACTATTTCTATGTCAGTGTTGTGATCTTTCTCTGTAGTATAAGTTGATGTAGACTGATCATGAATGAGTTGTTCCATCATTTGAATCCAGTTATTTTTCCATTTTGCAAGTCAGAAATAATTGAGTTTGTGGTGTGGGTGTAGTACTATAAAACCATTGAGAAATATGGTGGACAAGTAATGAAAATGCACCCATTGCAATCCAATAGACTTTAAAGAAGTCCATTAAAGAGTAATAACAGTTGAGCATTTATTTTGCCAAGGTAACACTGGTACAGATGGAAGGTGAGAGTAAGTAGTTACAAATAAACTTGATAAGTTGTTCTTCAATAAGATTCATCACCAGGATCACAGTTGCAAGGCTGGGCATTGAACAAGAGAAAAACTGTGTTGCATCCTTGAGGACCTAGCAATCACAACATTATTACAGGTGTCACAGCCACAGCATATGGTTATCACACCTTCAGCACATTGCACAAGTATTGAAGCATTTTCCACTCATTCTTCCCTAACTCACATGTCCTCAGTCCTAATTCCTTTCTTTGCATAATGATGTTGACAGCTTCTTGATGCTTCAAGGCATATTCCAACATATTGTATGTAAGTTAAATTCCATCTTCTAGCAACATCATGCAGTAAATTGGTGACAATTAGATCCAAGCACTTAAGGATTTGATGGAGCCTGGGGAGGAGCTTGGTGGATGAGTTAATAACCTTGTAGCTGAGTTTATGTATCTGTGATGCTTGAGCCAGTTGGTTAAAGGTGTGTCACAACATTTCTGTCTACCTTAGCCAAAGCTAACTGTACAGGGCGGATGGATTTTTGCAGCTCTTTTACCTCCTCTTGACTCAGCCTCATCATCTCATCTTCCAATCCATCAACATCTGATATCATTCTCATTTTCCACCTTGTCTGACTTGTCATCTTCATGCTCACTCAATTCACAAATTTCCAACACAAGTCACTCTTTATCAACACTTATTCCACTGTCACTTGCAACCTATCATATTCTGTAAATTTACAAATCTACCTCTGACACCTCTGACACCTCCAGCATCCTACTTGCCAACTCTAGCTCTGTTTTATGTATATAGCAACTCTAGACCTCTGGAGTTATCTCCCCTTTCATCTATCCTCTAATGTATATTTCCAATACTCACATACCTCTGTACCACTCCCTAAACTTGTTGGAGAACATACTTCACCTCACTGCCTAAAGAGATTAACAATGGTGAAAATGTCTGTAAATGCTCTGAGTCAAATTTCTTCACTAACTGTACTCACTTTATCCAAAGTTCAACAACAGTTGAGATTGTAAAGTTAGGGACCACATGAACAACCAAATACTTGATCTTGCTCAGATGACTCAGGAAGTTTACACTGCAAAGATGCAGTACTAGTGTCTTCATATGCAAAAACTAGAGATGATGAAGCATGTCATGGGAGATGAGTTGGCAGAAACCCAAGGATGCCTCAATCAAATGGAACATCAGGTTAGTTAAATTCACCAAGATCTGCTTGATAGTGGGGCAACATCAGGAAGTAATGCAGGACTGTAGACCTATGTCAGACTGTCTCCTGGCTTCTTTGTGAAACAACCCTAAATCTAAAGCCTTTTTGTTATAATCCTATCACAAATGACAAGACAAACGACAAGGCTTGACACTTCACAGAGTACATGACTTCTGGCAATAAAAGATAATGAGATGCATGAGATGAAGAGGAGGAGAAGTAGTCTTCTCTGTTTGATGCAGGCCTACAAGGGAAACAAGTCCACCAGGCAATAACCAGTAAAGCAAATGAACAAATGGATTAGACTGGGGATCCAGTTGCAAAGTACTAGCTTATATACTGTACAGGCATGTGCACAGACCATGCTGTGCATGAGAGGAATTACTATAGATTGATTGATGAAAGAAGCAAGGCATGGAAAGAGAAGAAGTGGAGATTAAGTGGGCTGTGTGAGAAGAGCGGAAATTAAAAGGGCATGGGTACCATGAGATATGACATCATTGATTCTAGACCTAGTCATGTGCTGGTTCCCACAGTCACATGCACAGATCACGTGACTGGAAAAAAAAAGAGTTGAAGTCCAAAAATGTTTGAAAATGTTCATATCATAACACTTTTAGGTTGCACTAGAAAATATAAACCACTGGAAAAGTGAAGGGAGGACTAAAAAGTTTATAATCCTGAAACTTTAGGGGAAAGACCAAGAGAACCTTATATTATGACCTAGTCCTATTCTCTGCCTATCATCCTCAGACTGATGGAGAGACCAAACAAGTAAACCAAGAACTAGAAATCTATCTCCATATCTTCTGTAAAGAAATGAAACCCAGAGCTTTGGGCAGACCTTCTTTCCATGGCCAAATTCTCACACAATTTCCTTTGCCATTTAACTACTGGACAATCCCTTTTCTCACTGATCCTAGGATATAAACCTTGCTCCTACCTCCCAATTGGGAAAACCTTCCTTCCTGCCCTAGAACAACATCTCTCCCAACTAGATGAGGCCCACTCTGAAGCCATTGCTTTCCATGAAAAACCCCAACACCTCATGAAAAAGTGAACTTCCTCTAAATTCCAACTATGGAAGGTAGGTGATAAAGCGTAGCTTAAAGGCCACAATCTCCACCTGAGATATCCATCAAAGAAACTTGCCCTCAAAAGAGATATCCAGGGTCATCTCTCTGGTGGCATACCAACTTTGCCTTTCTAGTACCTGGAAGATACACAATGTCTTCCACACTTCTTTATTATCAATCTATCATGAAACCCAAGAACACGGGCACAATTTCACTGATCCCCCCCCTAACATCATTGATGGAGATGAAGAGTATGAAATAGATAAGATTCTTTCCCACAGAGGCTCCTTGGGACCAAGCACCCACTGATGCTTGGAACATGGACCCTACTCCCTAGAATAACCCCATTCCTGCCAACACTCCAGGAGCCCTATCCACTCAACCCAAACCAAATCCTGCCTTCCCAAAATGCTCACCCAAACCCAGCTCTTGTCCAATATCTGGGCATCCCAAACCTCACCCTTCCTAACAGGACCAATATCAATGTAAATGCAAAATTACCACAGCAATCACCAACTAAATCCCTTCCTCTTTATTCCCAGTATACTATGTATAAAGAATCGAGTCATCCCCTCTCTTTTCCCCTCATTCTTGTACATGAACCTCTCTATTCTCTTCTATCAATCATGTCTATCCCTATCTCTATACCTGCTCTTCTTCTTTCCCTATCTCCTATACAACATTGTATACTTTACACTGCCCTGTTGGATGCTCCAGAAGTCTCTACCTTGTTAAACCAACACCTCTCTTATTCTGACAAGCATGCCATCTTGGTACAACATTACATTACCTTTTCTTCCCTATGCTACTTCCATCATAACCTCTTTCCCACAGCAACCCAAGACCCTATCCTTTTCACTGCTATTAACCAGGACGTAGAGGAGCTTTGTGTGGGAACTCTTGATCTTTTAAACTGGGCTGGGTTGATACAAGTCATCCTGAAACTTCCCCCTTATCTCTACCAGCCCATATTGTTCACCCTTGCTCACTACTCTCAAGCAGAGCAGGCATTCCTTGCTGGGAGCCCCTTTCCTAATGGAAGTGAGGCCACTCTTGCAGATGATGATGGAGGAAACCCTCCTTGTGAACAAGAAGCTACTGACAGACCCTTTGTGGAATCTCATTCTGGATTCCCCTCAATACAATCCCTCTCCCCTCCATAATTATCTCTTCCCACTTTGTTGCACACACCATTAACATCCCATGGTGTTTTGCCTCCAACTCCCTCAGTCATCATTATTAGTCTTGCCTGCAGTATCAATGCCCTTACTATCTTTGTGTGGCACCTGAGCACTCTTAATGGGATTGTGTGAAATAACAGTGTTCCCACTGTCTCCAGACTGTATACCATTTCTATTTCTGTCCCAACAGAAATGGCAATGCCTTCTATCTCCACCCTAACAGAGAGGGTTTCTAAGGAAGTGAAGGCACTTCTGCTTGTGTGGAGGATAATGTTACAATTCTTTTCTTGTTATATGGATTACCAATTAGCCCCTTATTCTTTTCTTTACTTCACCTCTTGTCTTGCTTCATTGATCCATGACTGATGTTCCTTTGTTTCCTTTTGTAACTGACTTCATGATGGATGGCCACTCTCCTCTAGGATAGTCTCCCCCTTTGCCTTATCTTCATGTCCACCTTTGGCAGTAGCATAGCTTGGTCTGTGCTCCTTGCCCATCCCTATCAATATACCACCTTTGTATTACTATATCCTTAGCTAGTTCCACACAATACCAGTGTTATTTCTGGCTATCAGACTTGTGCCACTTGTGAGTGCCTCCATCTGAGATCTCATTTGCTCTAACAGTCAATGATTTACTACTGAGTGATCACTATAGCTAGGACTTAAAGCTTCTGTGTAACACTGATGAGATAGTGATACTATACAGTGGCTCAAAAAACTGTCTGCATGTTTGGTCATTTTTCACTAAATGTGTTATTCCCCAATAACTCCTAATCCTTACCCTAACATATA
>QFEM01004599.1:0-15530 GCA_003316205.1 Boletus bicolor
ATTGGGGAATAACACATTTAGTGAAAAATGACCAAACATGCGGACAGTTTTTTGAGCCACTGTATGTACTTGTATTCCCATGTACTATAGTGATCTTATATATACAGGCCCATTGGCACTAGGATCGCTAGTTCGATTCTAGTTGTCTTTGGGACCTGCTCTGCGGACCACCTCCCTGGTTAGACTCCACTGGTGTCAACTCACCTCATCACCATTGTTTACATTCATTGGAGTCATCTCCCATCGTCGGGTCAGTCAAACCCCGATACGGACTAAGCAAGAGGTTTCCTCAGGCCGCCGCCTCTTTTCATCGCGAGTCTCTTTCCTTTCTCTTCACGTTACTCCTTCGCCCTTCCCCCTTCAGTCTTCCCTCGCTCTTGGCTTAGTTTGTAACACCATCGGAAGAATCCATCCGCTCCCCGCAAACTCCGCGGTCTTACCGTTTTCTCGTTCGCATCTCTTTTCACTCCTTTCGAGAACTTCACCGAAACTGTTCCTTCCACGACTCGCCTGGAATTCTAGTCCTAAAAAGGGGGTAGTGTTATAATATGAACATTTTCAAACTTTTTGGACTTCAACTTTTCTTTCGTCCAGTCACGTGATCTGTGCACGTGACCATGGGAACCAGCACATGACTAGGTCCAGAACCAATGACATCATACCTCATGGTATCCACGCCCTTTTAATTTCCGCTCTTCCCACACTGCCTCTTTAATCTCCGTCTCTTCTTTTCCCATGCCTGACTTCTCCTATTAGTCTATTTATGGTAGTTCCTCCCACGCATAGCATGGTCTGTGCGCGCACCTATAACATATATAAGGTAGACACTTGTGACTGGAATCCCCAGTCTAATCCACTTCGTTGTTTGCTCTACTGGTCATTGCCTGAGGGACTTGTTCCTTCTTGTAGGCCTGCATCAACCGGATCCGGACTTATCCTTCATCCTCTTTTCTCTCTTCGCCAGGACACGTGTAGCCTGCGAGACGTTGAGCCTTGTGGTGTTTCTGTCGTTCGCAATAGTTCATAACATCCTCCCCTACAACAGCCACGACGTTTGCCGACCAGTCCTGTCATCATTCGGCTCTGCATCCTCAAGACATGACCGTCATTGTTCACCCCGTCCATTTGTAGCAAAGTGTTCTGACACCAATCATCAAGTTTCTGCAGGTCACCAAGCGACGAGACGCCTCATGTACGTCCATTGCTGCACTGCGAGTGAGTCAACTCGCCACTGGGCTCACAGCCAGCATCGTTGCCAACAAACAGCTCACCCAAGGGACTGTCCACACTGCCTGTCCCTCCCCCCCAAGCATCCTTGGCAAGGTTCCCTCCTCCTGTCTCTCCAAGCATTCACGCTCATGTTTCCTAACGCATCCTACATCATTTCAGGTCAGTTGCTAGCTCACCACTCTCGGACCCCCCCCCACATGACCATCAACCAATGCCCTCGCCTCTCTTTACCTCTCCACCACACTCCCTCGGCCGATTGAGGTCATGTCGCCACACAGACTCTATGATGGGATGCCAAGGGACAGATACGTCATATAACAGCATACCCAAGGAGGCATTCTTGACAACAGAGCCTTTTGCGCCAGCTCAATGCCACATCGTGTGCCATGTATCCAACATTTGTAAAACTTCTGGAAATGTGTGACACATCACTTTCTAACCCTGAAGCGACCTCACCGTCCGCACACTTCATATGGTGACACCTCAAGTTTGGCAGTCACACATTTAGAGGGGCATCGTGAATGTGTACACAGGCAGCTACGCACATTTCATGATGTCCAGGAAATGTGCGTTGTGTGAGACGACAACACACAGGCACATAGGCATAGTCCCTTTATGCACATTTCATGCACCCAGAGAAATGTGTGCACACAAGCCATGGTCCAGCTTCCCCACACATTTCTACAAGCTCTGGAAATGTGTGACCCCTTGGGTTGTGCACTATGACAACTCCGACCACCAAGAAAGCATGGGAGTGTTTTTCTTTTCTTTTTGGGGAGGTGTTACGACGGCCGGGAGGCTATTGTAATGGGGCCTTCACTAACAAGGATGTCACTTGGGGAGTGACAACGCAGTAGTGCTTGGGGGTTTCCTACAAGTGCACGAAGTGGTGTACACTAGGGGTTTCCTATGTATGAGGACAAGGAGTCACTGATGAGGCGACGACGCAGTGGTTGCCTGGGGAATTCCTACAGGCGGACAAGGGTTCGCTGGAGCAAAGCTCATAGGCGACGAAGGACAAGGGTTCGACTGGGGTAGATACCCATAGGCTGACAAAGGTTCCTTTGTGAAGGAATAACAAGGAGCAGTCACTTAGAAGTAGACCGGAGACTTAGAGAGATCCTTGACAAGGGAAAGGCGTAGATTGCCTAGCAGAGTGAGGTACAGGTGTGGGTACACAAGGTAGCTTGAAGGAGGTCTAAGCTAGGGAATCGTAGTCGTAAAAGAAGGGTTTATGTAACCAGAGATACACGCACGGGCCAGGTGCGGAATAACGCAGGTTCGGGATAAACCGTGGGATAACGCGTATGGAGCCAGGAGAAGTGCGTATCCAGTGTATTATATCAAATAGGATCAGAGAAAGAATAGAAGCATGGACACGTGCATGGAGCATGCGAAACACGTGTCTGGCTATTGTGGAATAATCAACGGAGTCGTGAGACAAGTGGAAAGTACCTTTGGTATAGAGTGATAGCGAGACAAAGCCGAAGGCGGTGAAAAGGAAAGAGGTCCAATGGATGGGCGAGGACACGAAGGATACGTGGTCCAGATGCTGGTAATACAAGTAGACTGAGGAGATGAAGCAAATGAAGAAAAGAAAGAAAAAGTCGTAACAGGAGGGGGGGGGCAGTTTCTTCTTCTTCTTCTTCCAAGGCGATAGGCGGTTCTTGAGGTAAGTAGGCAATAATAATAGGTACCATGGTATGTATATATTATTATTATATGTATGCTATCGTGTAGCATGCATGCATGCATAGTCAACGAACACAGTATATCATAGTACACACAGGTGTGGAGAATATCTATTGTTGTGAGGTAGTGCTACGGTTAATGATGTATGTGTGAATGCCCGGAAACGAGGTATGTATGCTCAGAAATGCTGGTCTATTCTATTTACCACGATTGTCAGCATGAGGGGATTCACAAGGTCTTGCTAGCTGTAATGAACTATCGTGAACAACAAATCACCACAAGGCTCGACAAGCTCGCAGGCTACACAAGTCCTGGCAAGTAACGAAAAGAGGTGCAGGAGAGGTGAAGAGGAGGGTAGTCCTTTCCGGTTGATGCAGGTCTACAATGGAGAACAAGTCCCCAAGGCAATGACCAGTGAAGCAAACAACAAGTGGATTAGATTGGGGAATCCAGTCGCAAAGTACTAGCTTATATATGTACAGGCACGCACACAGACCATGCTGTGCATGAGAGAAACTACTATGGATAGACTAATGTGAGAAGCCAGGCACGGGAAAAGAAGTAGCAGAGATTAAAGAGGCTGTGAGAGAAGAGTGGAAATTAAAAGGTCATGGGTACCATGAGGTATGACGTCATAGGTTCTAGACCTAGTCATGTGCTGGTTCCCACGGTCACATGCACAGATCACATGACTGAAAAAGAGAAAAGTTGAAGTCCGAAAATGTTTGAAAATGTTCATATTATAACACTAGCTACCATTTCGCTCTTTTGATCAGTATGGTTTACATTCGGTTTCGAATAGTCGGACACCCGCTTCTCGAAGAAGTTGGTCTTGCCTTGCAATGAAATCATATCCATGAGATCGAATGGATTCTTCATTCCCAATGAAACCAATGGGCAATCAGCGACAAATTCGATGTATCGACACATGAGCTTGGCATTCATGCTAATCAAGGAAACAGGTAATGCATCTAAGAGTCGAGCTTAGGATCCCATGTATCACGATTGATGATCAACGTGTGTTACCGGTCAAGAACTCCTGCCCGATCTTGATGGCCTCCATGATGATTCGCTGTACAACATCTGGATGAGGACGCTGCTTGAGGTGGCTGAAGAGTAAGCATGCGAAGTCGGTGTGCATTCCCTCATCACAACTGATGAGCTTGTTGGAGAAGGTGAAACCAGGTATTAATAGGGATGACCTTGTCTGTCTGCACCGTCAAAGCTGCACGTTTGAGTGACGGCCTGAGTCTAAGAGGGCAGGAGGAGAGAGACTCTGGGAACTCGCCTGGTTGTCCCACTCTCTCACTTGTATGGTGAACCACCCAATCCCTTGGAAGCCCTTCCTACCGGTCTCACTCAGACTTTTTTTTTCTCTTTTTCTTTCCTCCAACAGCCTTATGCCTGTTGAAGCATGGGTTAGTATTGTCCACTCCGAGTGATGCACAGACTTTCAATTCCGATGGATGGATGTGAGTCGCGAAATGAGGGTGGCATGATGGACGCACACTGGGTGTTGCAGGTGAAGTGGGATGGCACGCTGTGGACGAGAATGATGAGGATCAGCACCTTCAGGAAAAAAAAAAAAGAGAATTATGTTATGTATGTCTTGAAGGAGTGGTAGAGGAACCAACCTTTTGAGTCATTCTTTCATGTCACCTCTTCAGAGGCGTTCTCCTGGACATGCATGAATGCGAGTGGTGCATGACCCGAACATGGCTACCGTGGCCAACTTAAGACTCATGCTGGTCATGGGGGTAATGCAGGCTGCGACAGGAAAGAGGGTGCTGTGGGAATAGGAAGGTCTCTGCACACAGAGCAGAGTGGATAGTGAGCGATGAGACGGGCATTGACGTGATACCTCAAGGGTGCGTGTGTCAATGCTGATGATACAGGGTTGTGAAGGACGTGAGAAACTGACAGAATGAGCGAGCATGCAAATGGTCCTGAGGATTGGTGGGCCTGGATGGGAGATGTGGTCGTGGTGATCGATGCATCTGGGATGTCAGCAGGTCAACATTGTTGTATCACGTCGTGTCATGAAGGCAAGGGAGGCCAGGTATGATTGGCATCGAAGGCAACCCTCGTCGGCCAGTGACTTGAACAAGATTGAGAGTCATGGTTGTCACTAGGCCTGAATGAGGGTAGTCGCTTACTTGATCAAGATTGAACAACGCTTCACATTGTGTTATCGATTGCCAATCCAATCCACAACATCTAGTAACGTCACCACCCGGCAGCTGCTCCGAAGGCTTCACTGTGTCCACTCCCCTCAAGGACACTCCCCAACAGCAACTTCCCCTGGGGATGGCCTGACTCGGAGAACTGGGCTCTCATAGCTCGCCCTCCCCAAAAACGCAAGGGGTGGCAAAGACGCTGCAAGTTTCTCGTTCCTTGGATACAGGCGATGGTTTGTATTATAGTGCAAGCTCTCTGGAATGCATACCCTCCCTCATGTCAACCCATCACCACCTTTGGCCCTTTGGAACATTGCCATGCCATTGTATGACCAAGGTGGGGGGGGGGGTTATACTTGTCCATACACCCCGACATCCCGTGCCAAACGTGAACGTGACACCGGGTCACTGTGGACCGCCGTCCTTGAGTCTGACGTGTTCACCCATCTTGCTGTCATTGCACAAGCACAGTCTCCAGCTCTACATGGTCGTCAATTTCATCCGAAGTCTTCGCACACCAACAATGTCTCCCCTGAACCACTCATCCGTTCAACAGCAGCGATGGCCGAATCACGCTTGCCAGGCAACAACCACCAGCAGCACTGAGGGTGTATCCCTGACATGTGGTGAGCATATGCAGATTCCTACATGCAAAGCTGCCATGACTCACAGGTGTCATCAATCAGCATGACATGTCAAACCAAAACAACAATCAAACGATCACCTAGAAGTTCGGGACCCTTCACGTTGTCGTCACCCTATGCGTCCAACTGAGCAGCGTGATGGCTCTGAGGGTGGCGAAAACTCAGCTGGTGTCCAATGTCTCCCAGGTGAGGCATCTCCATCCATTGGTGGTTGGGACATGTCATGCTTTGCTGTCCATCACTCTTGGGAACAACCACAATGTGACCAGGTCCAAAACCCCTCTGGTCACGTTCTGACAGGTCTCCAACATCTCCTGAACACCAACCTGTGGGCACCAAGGCGACAGGCCACCATGCAATAAGATCCTTGAAAACAATGACATTGCATCCACATTGATTGATTTACTTGCTCAGGGGATTGTGCTAAATTGAATGCCAGGGTGCCAGGCTTCTCAGCCCAACAACCAGAACGTCCTGTGTTTGAGCGTGCATTTTGTCCTTCATCGAAAACAATACTACTGTAGGAAGCGATAGTCAGTGTGCCAGGAAACATGTCATTTGCAACCTTTGGATGGCATATTATACAGTGTTCTTGAGCAACGATACTGCGACACACATGTTCACACAGACAAGGCCAGAAACCTGTTTAAGGGATACGAGAGTGACAAGAAGTCAACATGGATGCACATTTCACAGACGACTGGAAATGTGCACTGCCGAGGATGACGACATGCCAATACAAGTTCAACATGGATGCACATTTCACAGACGATTGGAAATGTGCATTGCCGAGGGTGATGACATGCCAATACAAGTTCAACATAGATGCACATTTCACAGACGGTTGGAAATGTGCACTGCCAAGGGTGACAACAACATGCCAATACAAGTTCAACGTGGAACACACATTTGACAGATAACTGGAAATGTGCACTGCCGAGGGTGACAACATGCCAATACAAGTTCAACATGGATGCACATTTTGCAGACGACTGGAAATGTGCATTGCCGAGGGTGACAACAACATGCCAATACAAGTTCAATGTGGAATGCACATTTAACAGATGACTGGAAATGTGTGCTCTCCAAAGATGATAACAAGCTATATATCTGGACAAGCACATTTCCCGGATCCATGGGAATGTGCAGCAGATCTCTCCATCTGAAAATGCCCTGACCCCTGCCGATCGTCATCAAATTGTGTATCAGTGCGTCAGATGTCATCTGCAACGACACCCACTTGAATGAACATCACACATATCATTGTTCTCACGATGTGGGGAATCTGCTGAATGCTGACACCTTGATTAGAAAGACAGTGGTATGAAGGCATGATTCGCAAAGACTTTGTTGATCTAGGGTGAAGCTCTTCCTTGTCATGTTACAGCATGTTTTGGCTGTGTTGCCTACCATAAGTCTTGAGGGGGTTTCAGGTCAGTGTTCATTTCTCGTATTGAACACAATGCTTATTATGCTTCTCGAGGGAATGGTGTGAATGTTACTCGTTGATTGGTTTGCATTCGTTGTTATCTAAAGAACGCATGTCGATGTGATCGCATGCATTATTGTTTGTTCCCTGATGGTTCATATGTCAAGGTATGTATGCATGTGGGGTTGTCAACTAAAACATCCTTGAAGCTTTTCTTCTGTGCACTTTGCCTGACATGTTTGCACTGACATACTCCATCTTGGCCTCTTCCTTGTCCCAATCCCTGTCTCCGCACTTCGGAGCACACCCTGATCCAGATGCTATTGCTGGCATGCTGTTTCTGCGACAGACAACATAGCTGTTCTCGGTCAAACGGTCAGCGGTCCTGGTCCCCATCATGTATTGCACGGCGTCATAGCTGCTGTACTTCTTGTCTGCGGTGAGTCGCTGCACGACATTGTCATGCAGAAGCGTGATCTTAGCATGGGGGAGAGGGACAACATCCTGGCCCCACACCGGGCCGGTGAAGGCCTTGCCCTTGTTGGGTGTGGCGAGACCTAGGCAACAGAGCAGGAATGCAGTGATTCCTTTGCAGTCTGTGGGAAGAAACAGTTTGGAGTGTGTGCTGGCAGGTAGGAGTGACGACTCACTGTATTTCTGAAACCACTTGGTGTTGTTGGTGGTCTTGTCTTGACTGCAATGCAAGATGGGTGATTCTGTGTCATAGAGGCAGATGATGTACCAGGTGAGCATGCGCATGAACACCTCCCTGTCGTTGACACCCTTGCCGTTGTTCTTGTTCACTTTGGTGACCCAGTTGAGTGTGCGTATGTAGGGGATGAACTGTGTCTGTTCCACAGGGCCAGGCTTGTTCATCTTGAGGTCAGCGTTGGTGGCAAAGATGGCTGGCAGCAGGCCAGCACAGGTGATGGATGTGAAGAGGGCAAGCAGATGGATGGGATTGTCCAAGTTGTAGGAGGTGCAAGCATATTCGAAGGCCTCGAGGATGTAGGGCTCGACGCTGGCATGGCTCTCTAGTCCACGCTGGACGAGATGCTCCCTGGGAAGCACAGTCTTGTGGAGCACGGTGTGAAAGTGCTTTAGGGTGATCTCGATGGCCAACCAGTCGCCAGAGGGCTCTTCAGCGATCATCCGTGCGGAGGTCTGGCATGCGAGCGCAGCTGGCGTCCTGGCATGTGCAAGCAAGGCAGCTGAGGTGGGTGGCCGTGTTGTGGGGTTCTTCATACCAAGATTCATCCATGCGTTGTGTATGACATGTCGAGATGGTGCCCCAGGGCCTGCATGGCAACCTTCTGGTGGTGGTGCTGACCAAGAAACCTGATGGATCTTGAGGGAGTGGCAAGCTGCGACGAAGCCTCTCTCAATGAGGACGTCTGCATCCTCCTTCTTGAACCCAAGGCGAGTGCAAGCGAACGTGGTGACTTCATGTATGGCTGCACGGGCAATGTGGAGGAAGTGACTGTCATGGATGAATGGGGGGCATTGTCGTGGACGGTCTCGGTTGCAGTGGGTGAGGATGTCCCTGATGAAGAGAAGGAGGGGTGTGCTGGCTGGGATGGACTTTGTGAGGTCCATGTGGCCATTGAGGGGGATGACAATGGCCTCAATGAGGTGGGGTAGGGCATTGTTGTTGATGGAGAGGGGATGTGGAGAGTCAAGCCAGGCGAGGAGGGCCCTCTTGTGCTTTCGAGCGAGCACCGCCTCTAGACCCCCTTCTGTGATGATGGGTGTGAGCTCGTTGAGCACTGTGCTGCGCACGAGAGCTGTGATGTCACTGATGAGACTCCTGAGGACAATGTCTGCTGCATAGCTTGTGACACGCAGGCCGTGGTCATTGGTGCCATTGGAATGCTCGTTGACGGGCATGTGCTTCATGGTGATGTTGATTGTGAATGCTGTGAGGTAGCTCTGTGCTCAGGGTGTCAGAGATGGTGCTGCTGTCGATCGAACGGGGCTCACCACATAGTGGCATTTTCCATAGGTGAGCTCCTGGGAGCACTGAGAGGCAGTGAGGGGGAGGCAAGTGACCGGATGAACAGGCCACCTGTCCTTCTGGATGGCAATCATGCCTGATGAGAGGGAGCCTGCTGTGATAAAGGAGCCAGTGATGGAGGGGAGACCATTGTTGAGGACAGAGAGACCGAGCCAAGCACGGTCCATAAGGGCATGGGTGAGGACACACACACTGCCTGTGTGACCATAGTTGAGGGTGTGCTCGAGCATGGCAATGGTCTCGAGGGTGCATGGGTTGACGATGTGACTGAGTGCAAGAGAGGGCTCGATGGAGTCCCAGAGGTGTTCGATGAGGGATGTCAGTGGATAGGTGGTGCATTGAAACAGTTCGGGGACGATCTGTGTGTATAGAGGAAGGGATGAGGGCCAAAGTGGGCAAAGAAAGTGAATTGAATTGAATTGAATAATAAAATAAAAGAAATGGAAGAATGCACATCCTTCTTGAGGATGATGCAGGCATCCTTGACTGGCCTGAGGACTGAGGGATGTGCCCACAATCTTGCGAGGGGCTTGACAATGTTGGTGAAGATGAAGCTGTGAAGGAGAGATGATCGCATGCATCAGAACAGTCGAAGCAACCAGGAACGATAGCAAAGAGAGAGCAGTCAGAAAACGAAAGAAAAAAAAAGACTGTGTGGACGATGACATGAGTGATGCCATGCCAGAGATGTGTGGCATAAAGGCCATGAGGCCAGGCACCACTGACACCAGCAGTTGGAGTCAGATCACATCACCCGATCTGCACAATCTGAGTGTATGAAGGGATGTGGAGAACAGTGTGGTTTCGAAATAAATAATAAAATCGATTGGATTGATCAAGCTGGAATGGGGGGGACTCACTCTCCTACTCTGTTTCCTGGGGGCAGACTCTGTATGTCAAGCTGGTATGTGTTCTCGAAGTGCATAGATTGGGGCTGGTTGTTGCTCTTGACCTTCTCTGCAAAGTGTGCATGGGGGAGTGCCTCGTGGACCCTGCCAACTGTGTGCTGCCAATGGTTCTTGGCAGGGATGGTCTGTGCGGTGCAACCTGCGAGGGCACTAGTGAGGAGACCGAGCTGAACCTCATGGAACTTGGCAGCATCGCGAACGCGATGGGATATGGCATTGTAGATCTGGCAGGAGATGGAATGGAGGAAGTGTGGTGTGACTGCACGATGAGGCTGAGGCTGCTGCTGGTCAATGTCCATGTCATTGCTGGCATACAAGTCAGAGTCAGACCGAGGGTGCTGATGGTCATCATGATCTTCCTCATCAAGCTGGTGGTGCCTGCAAGCCTCATGATGACACCCTGGTGCACGTCCGACATGCCGAGCTGAACTTGCGTGCGAAGGGGGGGATGACGCCATCTACCTGCAGGTTGCCATACTTCTTTGTAAAGGCGAGTGGATAAAGGGTGTACTTGACTGCCCTTCCGGCATGTGCAGGATCTATGGCATCGTCTGCAAAGGGGTTGTTGTTGTTGTTTTCAGCCTGGGGCTCAAACAGGGCATGGGCCTTGGAGAGGTTGAGGAGGCAGCCAGTCTCGATGAAGTCTATGACGCCTGATGATGCGGTAACCGTCCGGGCTGTAGACATGGATCTCGTTGCCATCGATGTCAAGGAGGGCAAGGGTGGCAAGGTTGACTCGCTCACGCACAGTGTCATCATCATCGGTGGTGTTGTAGGCGACAGGATGGTTGGCAATGAGCTGACGGACCGGGATGTCATCCCATTGCAAAACTTCCATGTGACTGTGGGACAAGGGGAGATCAGCAGACCGGTCGCCATTACCAAGGCAGGAAGAGAGAGAAGCGACGTACTTGATGTGGGTTGTGATGGAGATGCGAAAGAGCTTGATGTGGGTGTAGTCACGGTCTCTCCTCCAGTTCCTGGGCTCGATGGCAGCCATGTTGGGGTGAAGGATCTGCTGATTCTGACCATACATCATGGCGACAGCAACAGGGGTGTTGTTGAGGAGGAAGCGGTCGGTCTTCCATGTATCTGGCACATGCTCAACCCAGTCAATTCACTCATCAAGGAGGTGTCTATGGAGGGCCTGGAGGTCACACAGTCTGAGGTCGACAATGCGATGCTGTTCGCCAGGCCTGTTGCTGGATATGGCAAGCAGAGCAGAGCAGTCAGTGGTGTGCATGCTTGCGAGAGAGACAAATACCTTGGGACACATTTCCCGAGCGTGAGGAAATGTGTGAGGGAACACTCACAATATGTTGGTGACGGAGTTGACCTTCTGGCATGTGAGGGGCTCTGGATACATGACCCTGCAGGAGAAGTCCTGGAACCTGAGGGTGGAGAATGCATGTGCCATGAACATGACAAGCATGAGCGCATGCTTGGTGGTCATGGCAGAAGTGGGGGCGTTGAGATGTGGCCATGCGCCAGTAGCGTTGATAGGATGGTCTGGGACAAGCCATTCGTTGGGCACCATGGCAATCCAGGCATATTCCTGCAAGCGTCTTCCGATGTACATCATGTGCCCACTGTTATCGAACAGCAGATGGGTTGCCTTGCTGTCCGGCCAGAGACACTGGATCATCGAGAAGTTGAGCTGTAGTTGCCAGGTGTGATCAAGGCCAATGTTGGGTAGGAGCGCATCGAGACCAAGACATGCACTGACGTACATGGTGTAGTTGAGGTAATGGGGTCCTACCCCGATGGCAACGTCCAGATCCTCGATGTTGACCCTGTGATGGGGTTCTATATCCAGGCAACGATGCCTTGAGAGGAGTCTCATGGCACCTCTGGAGTTCCTGTCAATCCAGAGTCTGCGAAGGACGTCCAGTCCAAGGGTCCTCGGGCATTCTGCATGGAAGAGGGCGAGGTGGTCTTGTCGTCATTTGTCGCCATGGTCGTAGATGGCTGCCTTTACAAGACACTGGTCTGGGGCATCGACAGACTCCAAGACAGATGGCACGTCAGTGGCGTCAAAGGGTGCATCATGCTGACCTTCATCTGGGAGCTTATCACTGTTGACAGAGATCACAGTGAGCAAGATGAGGCTAAATGAACTAACTGAAGGAACACACCAGAATTCAGCATGGAACTCAGGCTTGCTGTCAGACATTTGCAAGATGGTCTATGCAGTTGCGAGTGAGAAAACTGTGAGAGACGTGTTATGACTCTATCGCGAACGACAAAGAAAACCACAAGGCTCGATGTCTCGCAGGCTACACGTGTCCTGGTGACGAAAGAAAAGAGGATGGAGGAGAAGTCCGGATCCGGTTGATGCAGGCCTACAAGAAGGAACAAGTCCCTCAGGCAATGACCAGTGAAGCAAACAATGAAGTGGATTAGACTGGGGATTCCAGTCGCAAGTGTCTACCTTATATATGTTATAGGCGCGCGCACAGACCATGCTATGCGTGGGAGAAACTACCATAAATAGACTAATGGGAGAAGCACGGGAAAAGAAGTAATGGAGATTAAAAAGGCAGTGTGAGAAGAGCGGAAATTAAAAGGGCACAGGTACCATGAGGTATGATGTCATTGGTTCTAGACCTGGTCATGTGCTGGTTCCCACTGTCACGTGCACTGATCACGTGACTGGAAAAGTGAAAAGTTAAAGTTCGAAAATGTTTGAAAATGTTCATATTATAACAAGACGGATCTCAC
This sequence comes from Boletus bicolor, assembly GCA_003316205.1. Classification (NCBI taxonomy): domain Eukaryota; kingdom Fungi; phylum Basidiomycota; class Agaricomycetes; order Boletales; family Boletaceae; genus Boletus; species Boletus bicolor. Next base: position 12,816 of record QFEM01004599.1, read on the forward strand.
CACCACAGTGCTGATATCCAGGTGAATAAGGTTAGCAATTGGACCGCAAGACATGAAATGGTGAATGGGTCGTTACCTCCCATACCACAGGGTCAATGGAAGTGACATACATTCCAATAAACACCCACACGGTGACGGACGATGGTGCCTTTGTGATGGGCTGAGTGACAGGCTGAGTGAATGAATGTCACTCATGGTGTTGGATCAGAGTCACACATCGCACAATGTTGTGGAAATGTGCATTCCATATGCTCTGTTGGTCTCTGTGGTATCAGCCTGATTCATGCACGTACAATGTCTATGACCGAACTGACCTGCACATTTTTCAAGTTCTCCGAAATGTGTGACATGTGTGGTCCTGGTACAAACATACCACACATTTCCCAAGATCCTGGAAATGTGTGTTCCTCACTGCACATTTCGCTTGTTTCTCGAAATGTGCAGTGAGAAACACACATCAACTTGGATATCGGAAATGTGTAATCAATACGCGACACATTTCCTATACTTACGGAAATGTTCAGTGAGGAACACACTTTGACTTGGATATTGGAAATGTGTAATCAATATGTGATACATGCCACACATTTCCTATACTTACGGAAATGTGCACTTCGTAAGTATGTATTTAAGATTCAAGCAACCACACATGGCATAATATATCACACAAATGTCCAATCATGTTTATTCTACATTATGTTCCCTGCTGAACCTACATTCATTCTTAGTCTATACTGTCCTACCTTTGTATATTTTACCTTCTTTCACATGGCAATATGGCATGAATGAATGAGAACAACAACCAAATGAATGTACCAGCCAGTATGGTTCTTTACCGACTTTGGCCACAACAGCGTATGTGGTCAGTGGTGTGTCTTGCACAATACCTGTGTTCTATGAGATTGTCAATGGCGTGTTTAGTACTGTAAAAGTATCTGCACTGTCACTCAAAACAAATTAAGACAAATAAAATAAAATAAATGCTGGCTGAAAGTACGGTGTAGTATAGACACAACATGTGATGCACCTGGACTATCCACACTACCTCCCAATGATTTGTTGATGTTGGCAATGAGCTACAAACAAAGAACGCATTAATACATCTACAGTAGTTCACTCACCATGTTTCATGTTGTCATATGTTTGAATGGTGGGAATAATAGTCCACTGAGCACTGTGTGCACAGCCACTACCAACTCTTACCAACACCACAATCATGTGAAATTTCAAAAATCGTGAGAACATATTTCCTAAAAAGTGCCCTCAACCAGCACTTACCCCCAACCCAATTACAAAAAAGTGGTTGAATTTCCGCTGCGTTAATCTCTGCTTCTCATGTTATTTACTGATGGTCTGTGTGCTTTTCTTAGCCTATATAAAGGGTAAGAAATTGCAAATCTGTTCTGTGTTGCCAGAGGTCTGATGAGTCTGCCTGGACGAAATAGGTGGCAATGGATACCAACGGCTCCATCGCCTATCATCTATCTGGCACCCCATCCCGACACTTATCCCACTTGCACCCGAGCTTCGCTCGGGTGCTCATTCCCCTAACCTAACCTAACCATCCAGGACGACGTCACATACAAAGTAAACACCTGCATCATACATCAAAGGAGTGGTGATGGCATCTGGATCACTGGGATCTTCATCATCATTGAGTAAAACTTCTGGACAAGCCTCCTTCGCCAATCCAAGCATGCAATAGAATGGAGTTCGATGTGCACCGTTAATGATCCAGATTGCCATGGCACCAAGAGCAAGGGAGTTGTCGGAACAGCGATCCTTGGCAGGAGTATTGTTGATGTTTTGAATAATGGAGTATGCACCTGCAAGCCGAAGCCATTTGAAATACCTTGATTAAGTGTGGTCAGAAGTGGTGTTATTATTGAAAGAAAAAGGAATAAAGAATGAAGGAGACTGACCACCAATGAGGAGCAGAAATTTGAACCATTATTTGATTCAGAAGAGTGCGAGGAAAGCTTGTGAGGACCTGCTGGACTTGACCCAAGGGTATTCTGACTTCGAGATGAGCACAGCCTTCTTGAGGGATGGAGTCTTCATTGCCATCGTCACCTATGCAAGTATGGATAACTTGACTTTGTTCTTGAATATCATTGATGAGCCTGGCACGAACCCGATCTGCAAGGAGTTCAGAAGGCTTGCAAAGTTTAAAAATGCCCTGATGCAGCTCATAGGATACAGCCTTTTCTGTGGTATAAGCCTGGACGTAGTGAAGGATGTCAGAGTGGGAACCAGGAGTCCAACGAAAACCGGTGAGATCTTTGAGATGCATTTGGTTGTCGACGTAGTATTTCTTACTTTGGCCAAGAATTGTGGCAGGATTCTGGACGTCGGGTAGAAGATAACGAACAAGGGCATGATGACCGGAAGAATGCCAAGTGACCACCTTTCCAGGAATGCTGAATTCTACACCGATGTCGACCAACCACTGATCCTGATTGATGGCATTCATGTCGAGCACTCTAGTGAGGTCATGCAAAGCATTGACATGCTTGTAGGCAGGTTGGGGATGTTGCGGGCCTTGTTGATTTCAAGCATCGGGTGCATCGGGTGTGTCGGAATCCAAATTGTGTACTGTGGCAGCCTTCCAACCGCGAAGTTCGTGACCAAAGTAAGCATTGCGGAAGTACAGTGGCTCAAAAAACTGTCCACATGTTTGGTCATTTTTCACTAAATGTGTTATTCCCCAATAAC
>QFEM01004619.1:0-14153 GCA_003316205.1 Boletus bicolor
GAGGACGTGGATGCATTCCCGCTTAGAGACGAAAAAAAATATATATACAGGGGGGGGTAGCAGCCGCGACGGTACGGTAAGGGTTGGTAGTCGAATTGGAAGAATCGTGCAACAACAACGCCTCCGACCCCGCTTCGTACGCGCAACTGCTTGCGCACTTAGCAGATCTTTGACATTTTTTCTGAGATTGACTTGCCCGTCAACATTTCGTTTGATTTTACTAAATCATCCTTCAAATCCCCCTCGGCACACTCGGCACCTAGGGTCTTTCCAGGGATTCCCCATAGCCTTACCCTTATCTTCCTGCCTATCCTGGTCTTGCTAACCCATTCCCACCACGTGACTACCCAATTTTGGCCCATCACCCCCCGTCGTCCCCTGTGTTGGCTCGCTTCCAGAACCCCCCGCAGCTGGCCTTGACCGTGTTGGAAGACAACGCTACCACACGTCTTCCTTTGTAAAGCTCGTCCTCCCCTGAATTCAGCATTTAATTTGTGCTCACCTCCTTCCCCCGTCCGCTTTTATCTTATTTTCTATTATTTCTTTAAATACCCGGTCAGCCAAGATGATGCGGCGGCACCCAGATACCCCTCTTTCACAATCAGTTGATATCTTATCCCCGTTGGCCACGCCGTGACGCCGTGACACGGTGTCCACTATGAAATTTCATTCAGGCTCGGTGGTATTCCATTGTCTCGAACAATTGTTTTATTTTATTTATTGCATGATGATTCAACTATTTTAGTACGACACAAGAATGAATGACCAACGCGTGACGGAACGCGTTTTTTGACGCGTCCAAAATCAGATCGATGTACCGGTTCATGCTCCTCACGCCCTGTGACAATGTGACACTCCCTTATCCGCCATCCTACGAAAAGGGAGTCCATTGTCTCATGCCTATATGGGGGCTGTTCCTTCCCTCCGGCAACCCCGGCTTATTCGCAACACCCGAGCGCATGCCTTTCTGACCCCGCGCCCGCGCAAAGCCTTTATTTCCGCGCTACGATATCATTGCTGTGGCCCTTTCATCCATGGCCATGACTTGTCCTCACTCACACGTAAACCCCGATAGTGGTGGCCCGCTCCGCTTCATCCTACCGTACTTCTACATATCAGATCAGCTGGGTTTAGCGTCTTCGGTACTAGTAGTTCAGGAGCTTTACTTTAGTATCACAGCAACGGCTAATATTGTCCCTCGGCTTAGACAGCGTCCTGAACCCCATTCTGTCAATACAGCTGGTTCAACCAATTCATTCTCGTTCTGATCTCCCATTCGCATGGCCAGTCACGCCACACAGGAAACCGTCTCATAATGACACATCCCATTTGTGCTTGCACTCGTCATGTCTCGTGTATTACAGGGCCGTCTCGAGCGCATGATTTTCCTATCAATCCCGTCCCGTTCAATTGCCCATCTCCTCAAGTCCGCCGCGTGAAATTCTCTGTCATCCAATCAGACCCACAGTGTCTCAAAACCCCCACCCATAGCCACCCTTGTCCCTTTGAACCACCGAGTCGCCGTGTGTGGGGGAGAACACGACGTCTTACTCTCAAATCGATCCCGTCCCAAAACCTTACCTTTTCAGATCCCCACGAGTGAAGAAGCAGATCCGTGAAGTGCACTCAGCTGAAAAACGTGCGAGCCTACCTGACTTGCCAACTTGAAGTTCCGGCTTAGCGAAGGATCAAAGGCTGGGCTTCAGGCTCGGACAATACCGCCCTGCCTTTCTCGCACGAATGTGTGTGTTGGCAACCCAAGTACCTGCGTTAGCTTAGCATACCCTTCCCGTAAAGAAGGTGCTGCCGAATTGTGACTGTAACCGTTGCCGCCGCATCACCCTACTATGACGGGCATGCACCTCAGGCCTCTGAGATTAAATTTTCTGCTTCGAGACTCGCAAATCTGAATTACCGGCCTTTGTATCGATCTTTCTATCAAATATTTCTGTCCCTCGTTCGACGCGTGCTCACGACGTGCCTTTGACGTCCCACCAAACCTATGACGATCTTTGTTCCACAAAGCGCGCAAAAATGGAAGCGAACACCAGATGTGTGATTGTAATCAAGTTCAGTAACAGCACCAGTTGTCAGCGTCTCCATACTCGTTTCACGTTTTAACCCTTTCTGTAAACCTACTTGCCGGGATCACGTGGCATACGACATGCGTCACACCGACTACCCTGGTATGGATCATCGCACCTGAACGAGCCAATAATTCGCAGTTTCTCCGAGGGTCAACCCAAGGTCCGTTTACCGACAAGCGGTCAGCGCGGTGGGACGTGCTCCACTGCCAATACTAAAAACAAACAAGTAAATATACGCACGATAGCAAGTATAGTATAGCCCTGTCGGCCCATCGAACTTCAATCAATCAAGGTCGTTGAGGCGGCTGGCACTTGCCCCACTTAGTTATCACATCCGGGAAAAGGCATAAATGCGTGCCTGACCCATACAGCCACAAATTGCACGTACACAAACTCTATAGATAACCAAGGGCGAACCCTTCAAATCAGGCCCACGTATAACGGCGACGTTTCCATACCTGGAAGTTAACGATTCCTGCGTGTAGCGATCGAGTGACTGAATCGCTGGCAGTAACGGCGGTCCAGCCGGAAGTATCCGCCAGGGGTATCTTAGGGATGGGTAACAGGTATTGCTTACCCTGAGCACGCCACCTTCTAAGTTGCAGCCTTGATAGTCAAAGGAAAGTGTTGGCTGTTCAGTCATCAATGTGGCAGGTAGGTGCGGTGGCAACTCACTGGTTAGCATCTGCCATGAGATGCGTGTACAACAACCCCATTCTGGTTGAGGGCACAGACAACGTCACTCATCCGCGCGCTATGTGTACAGGAACGCTTCGCATGGATCAAAGAGAGCAGTACATAGAAAGGACGGACGTTATACACGTTGAGTATTTTGATGACAATATCCGATTGGGCGTCACACTCGGACTGTGAATCGACTCGGCGAACTCTCGACCTCTTGGGTGCGACGAATCCCCATTTGTATGGTCTCACCTATGATACAGTTTTGGGCTGTCCGAAAGAATCCCGCTACCTGCCGTGGTGAAAAATAGAAATTCAGCCGCACGAATCGCACTTGAGATTCGAAGGGCCCAGAGACCATGTCTAGGGTTTCGCGTGGCTCTCCGCTCGGATCAGAATATAGCTCCAGCATCTTAACTCGGTGTCTTATATATGTAGGTGTCCGTGGGTCCTGTCAATCGCCAAGTCAACAGTCCGAAAAGTATTATAGGAGGTAATAGGCCAGCCTTTAGTCAGGTTACCGCGGGCCAGGCTGGAGTTCCACGTCAAGTGTGCATGCCAAAGAGGTTAATGTGTGGGCGACCTGGTGAACCGCCTGAACCTTCCTCAGGTGGCGACTTGTCCGGAAAACCCTTCGAATTAGGTTCTTACACGGCTCGTTGGAGAAATAGGCAGTTGGTTCGTGGATGCGGCACAGAAACGTACTAAAAAACCACTTGACCGTAAATGGGGGTGGACACGAGTGGTATCAATGCCACTCCTTTACCTCGCACGCCAATCCACAGGTTTTCCCCACTTGGGATCCATGCGTATCGCGCGGCGCGGTACGGACGGCGTGACGCGAGGCAAGCGAGCGATGCATTCAAACAAAACTTCATTGAACCTGCTCAGATGATGGTACAATGACTTCGAAAGTACCGCCACGTCGCCCTTTCCCTGAAATCCAGGACATCGTAATACAGCCTCGAGACTCCTGCGGCAGGTTACAGCACACAAAGTTCCGACCACGACAGATGCGGTAATGATGCTGCGTGATAGATAGTCCGCCAGATATAGGCGGCGTCGCAGCGCACTGATCAATCTAGAGATGCGAAGGGATCCTGGCCTTTACGGCTAGTACCAGAAACAGCGAATGAGAACCTTGTGGCCCAACATAACAATTGATAAATTTCAATTGACAAATGTTTCATAAGTATCATTCGTGTCCAGTTCTACCCCAACTCCGCTGTGGAAGCCCGTCGATGGCGGATGCGATGGCTCCCATTAGGTGCAGCCCAAAACAGCCCCCAACCCACGCAGTCCTGCAAGTGGTCCGCGGAGACCAAATCCTCGATTTCGCACTAGCCCGGGACCGTGAAAATCGCAGTTTCTAAACCCACTCGTTGCCGGTGAACAGGTGGCACCACCACCAAATTCTTGAGATGATTGTTGCCGCAAACACGGATGGATCCAGAATAGTCAGATTGTTCAGGCCCGTGTCGCGTAAACGAAAAGGAGAACACGAGACTCATCGTACTCAGCGGGTGACCTTCAGTAGGTTAATAATCCACGGAATAGATTAAATTCGAGGCCGCCAGAAGCGACTCTCACCATCTATAGATCAAAAATCAGGGTAAAACTTCTTTCGATAGGTGGATTTTAATCTATTCGTCGGATTATAAGCTCACGGAAGGTCATCCACTGTTCGGAATACGAGGTATTAAGAGGGATTGGACTTCATTGTAAACTGGACGGAATCTATTTCACCTACGACCAGTAGATGAGCGCGAGGTGACGTGGTCTCGTCCACTCGGTAGAATATTCAAGCACCGTCCACTTACCACCAGAAATGCTTGGCACATTATATGTGCGGAAGATAGGCGGATTGGTGGAAATGCACGGGCGAGGAACGCTCAGGTGCTGTTAGAGTGGGATGATGGTGGTGATGAAGAAGGTTTGAGATCTATGCACGGCGAGTGGTGTCTCAAACCAGGGACCGCTGCAAATTATTAGGGCTTTCTGTGAAACTCGTTCCAATAGTGGACGTAGCAGGGCAAATACAGGGGGACCAAATGTGTCCGTGGCGTGGGAGTATGTCCAGACAAGGGCACAGTTGTTGTCCGCCGCGTCTTAACCAAATCTCACTGCACTTGGGCAAGTGGCCCATATCACCAACAACGGCGTCAAGGCCAGACTTACTTGCAAGAAATTTGACGGCGCCAGGTTACTATCTTGTCGTCAATTCACAATTTCTTATTGACCTTCGTTCCATCTCGCTCGCTCTCTTTTCACCTCTGCACAACAGCAACCAAATTCACAGCAGACGCTCACATCATTCGAAACAACCTAAGATATCTGCCTGAACTGCCTGAACACCGCGATTCGATATCACGGTCATCCTGGATTTGTTCTGCTCATTTGAGCCATGGGAATTTCGTTTGGATCCTTCGAAGGTGTTTGTAGCACCGCTGCCCTTGTCATCTGCCCGCTCCTGGGCACATCCAGTCAAGGCATAGAACCTACCTGCTACTCCCGCAACGTGCAGATTGGATCAACACTGATTTTTCAGCCTTGTGAGTTCAACGTGTTTCCTAACCCTTGCATACCGCCTGAAGCTGCTGCTGCTGCTGCTGCTAGCAACATGTTTCGTACACATCGTTGCCATAATCATGACCGCAATCATGATCTACCACATTCGCTCAAAGTATACGGCAGTGGGTCGAAAGGAGATTGTCATGTTCTTTTGGATGTACATGCTCATAGAGCTTCTTGCGATGTTCCTGGACTCCGGTGTTATACCAACGGCAAACGTTAGCTATCCTGTAAGTTCCACATACCTCCGTGTTGAAAAAGCAAATTCAACCAATCCTGTCAGTGGTTTGCCGCAGTCTATACAGGGTTAGTCGCCGCTACATATTGCTGTCTTCTGGTCAACGGGTTCGTTGGTTTTCAATTTGCGGAGGATGGTACTCCCCTCTCATTATGGGTAAGTCCTCACCGGAATGTAGTGATCTCGCTTCTCAGGCTCAGCCGCAGCTTCTCCGATTATCGTGCCTCGCTGTCTTTGGTATTTCATTTTTCGTCGCAATTGCCACGTTCAAGTCGTTCGTCTCCTTCTCTCCAGCGACACCTACGGCGTTATTTGTGGTATACCTTATTTGGCCTATCCTGTGTGTCGCAATCTACACACTATCTCAGCTCATTCTCGTCTTCCGGACCCTGGATGACCGCTGGCCACTTGGTGACATTATCTTCGGCATCGCCTTCTACACCATTGCGCAGGTCCTTCTCTTTGCTTTTAGCGTGACGATATGTAACGCTATCAAACACTATCTCGATGGTTTATTCTTCTTCACGCTGTGCATGCTTCTCAGCATCATGATGGTTTACAAATATTGGGACAGCATTACTGTATGCCGATTTCGCCCATCATCGTCCGAGTTACAGGTGCACTAACCAGCTTTACCTACAGCGGGAAGATCTCGAATTCTCGGTCGGATCCAAGGCTGCCGTTTGGGAAGTTAAAGATCCGCTTTTGACAGCTTCGGCCGGAGACTATGATGAAGACTCGACAAGTAATTATCATGGTGGTGGTGGCACGGCGGCGAGCTTGGTAGGTGGTATCAGCGGGAACCAGTTTTACGGTGCAAAAGGCGGCTATCCGCAAGGCGGTTATGGCCAGCAGCTAGTATATGGTGGCGCGCAACGTGGTTACCCACCCACTTCGGAGAGATATTGAGCACGAGGAAGAGGCAGAGCATGGTCAATCTTTGAGCTTGGTTTGGGACGATGGCTGGAGTGCAAGGACTGATCGTACTATTACGGTATTCCCATTTTATGAACGTTGACCTGAGTTATTCCACCGCATTTAAATTTGCCAGGTTAGATAGATCGTTACCTGGGTTGTTGTCCAGCAGGGTGGTTCCATATACCAGTTAATGTGTAGGAGAATCATCAGACAGTGGGCGTCACCGAGAATTGCTGCGGGTGGTGAGCATAAATATTGTCTTATTGTACATTCTCCGCCTGTTTGTAAGTCCGTTTGTTCACTCTTAGCTCCAAGTATTGCTCATTCAGGCATACGTCACGACAAGCATGTCCTCGATAGGACCACAAGTTCCGGAGCATCTCCTCCCCACTGTCTCTGCTACAAATGACAACGCTGCAGAATCGGACGAGGACGATTATACACCCGCGCTCCCTCCCGAACTCGCAGCTGCTCGTAAGGCCGCTGGACCATCATCATCAAAGCCCACTCCAGAGCCTTCGACACGCCATTCACCGTCGTCACCCCCATCACGACCACCACCGAAAAGAGTGATCGGCCCCGCATTCCCGACTGCTCGACCCAACCACGATTTCGATTTCGGGTCAAACTCGGACTCGGATGCTGACGTCGGTCCACAACCGTTATCCACAGACGTCCTCGCAACGACGTGCGGGATATCCGGCGTAGACGAATTCGTGGAAAGAGAGGCGCGTCGACGGAAGAACGTCGAGGAGGCGAAACAACCCAAGAAACTCGTCCGGGAAGAATGGATGCTCGTCCCACCGAAAGCAGGGGATCTCCTCAGTTGTGCGTTCATTTCGTCGTTTGTGTGAACGCATGGCTGATTGGGAATGATGAATGTAGCGCTCGACCCGACGAAATTGAAGGCGCGGCAGTTTGGGCGTAGCAAGGCACCTGTGAGAGACTCGGACACGTCGCTTTGGACAGAGACCCCTGCTGAACGGCAACAACGACTCGCCGACGAAGTTTCAGGTCGGAAGCGACGAGCGGTGAACGCAGAACCAGTGGAAGACGAGGAGGAAGCAAAGAAACGACGGCGAAGAGACGCGGAAATACGCAAAGGCGTGGACGAGCACACGGTGCGTTACAATTTATCAGTTCTGTCCATACTGCTCGCTCCCTCTCATGCCCATGCAAACAGCGCAAAGCACGAGGACCTGCCCTTGTCGATGTACATATCGAACGTGAGGCTCAAAAGAAAAAAGACACGGATGAGCCTCCCCCTGCCATCTGGGATCATTCACGGGACATGTCACTTGGCGGACGTCTTATGGATGACAAACAACGGCACAAGCTGTTGCACGATGCCAAGGGCCTTGGAGATCGCTTTGGGACAGGTAAAAGTGGGGGGTTTTTGTAAAAAAAATGTCTCATTACCAACACACATTCTGCGACCTGTCACTTGTCACGGTGTGTCTCAGTGCATACCTAACCAATCCCTGGATCTGTATGAGTCGGTCGAAGTCGAGTTCGGATGCTAGCCAAAAAAGAAGCGCCCTCTTGCACGCGGTAGTACAATACTACCGAAAGCCTACTGTGTGTCGGTCTATCGAAAACCCGCCCACCCGGAATGGCAGACTGGCGTGTCATCGCGAGTTTCACGCGTAAACGACCGAGATGGAAAAACGGCCATTTCCTGGTTAATCCCCCCAACCATCGATACTGTACATCTCAAACGCGAGGGGAGGTTCGTATCAGACGTTAGACATGGTGACAGAAGTCACGGAACGGGCGTTTACCGATTTTGGTGGACAACGCTGTAGTAATCAAACAAGGGTGCATTATATCCAGCTCTGACTCTCAATTGTCAGGCCTTCAGGGGGGCCGCCCCATACTTACAGCATAACCGGGCTCACGCGTACTGTTGATCAGGGCGCCCACGTCGCGTGTAATTAACGGAAAGCAGGCCAGGCCCCACGCAGAGTAATAAAAATTAGTATTTTTTAGGAGAAAAAAAGACAGAAAGACATGTCAAGGTCTGGCAACACGGTAATGAAGCCATGTCTTCATCTGCCCCGACGACACCGGAATTATGATTAATGTCGGTGATAGATTACTAGTGATTCAGATGGATGACAAGTGCCAACGGGTTTCCGATTCAAATTTCTCTGTCGAAGATTAGATGGATCGTGATATACTCTTTCGGACGACGTTTGGAGCCGACACTGTGAGAGGGGGGTCACCGAGTGACTGATGAGTATACATCGACGTCAGAGCAGAACATGAGAAAAAAAATGCTATGCAATGTCTGAGACTGTACACGAGGCTGACCCACTCGTGACTTCCAGGCCGTTGAGTGCGGCGTTCGAGTACTTGCTCAAATTTAAGATCATGCAAACCACCCATAGATTTTTCAAAGAACTTGAAGATTCGGAGTTGGAGTTCTCTACAACGGTGATCATTGATCGATCGATCACTGTGACTCTCCACACACGCAATTTCAGACCGTATTTCTTGATGCCAAAACCCCGCCAAACGAATGATCACGAGACTCGTCGAGGTTTGTTGCCCGGTAGGAGCACGTAGCGACTCAGATGCATAGGTATACGGGTTTGAATCTTTTTTTTTTTTTGGCTAGTCCATGCCGGTCGTCTAAATCACAAATGGTATCCTCCGTCTTTCTGAGCGACTGGGAGCAGTGGGGTGTTGCCAATATTGAGTAACTCAAGGGTGTCCGAGCGGCGGGAGTCAACTTTCAGGATCTTGAGCGCTACCAGGTGGCAGGGAAGAAAAATAAAGGAATACAATCAAAAGATCCCCTTCAGTATACTTTACAGGGTAACGAAAGCCGGAGGTTAGTTTCATCGGTCTCTGCCTTAATGAGCATTGCAAAATCGGAACATCAGTAAGTATAACCACAACGAACACTGCGTGCAGACGCGGTCTGTGGTAGGTTGCACACGACACATAGCTTACTCTGTTCATTCGTGTGGTTTTTATGGAATTTGTGAAACAATGATAGTTGAATAAAGTAGTCTACAATTCCTTTTGTATTAAATATTGCCCAGAAAATCACGATAACAGAGCGGGATGACACACTATCCCCCTCGCGCGGGGTGCACTAACGCAGGCGTCGCTCGGTACTAGCCAGGTTTCCCCGCGATGCGCTTCAAGATCCGTCCCAGGTGCGCCCCGAGGCGCACGCCGACGCCAAATCCAGCGCTCAAGGCAAAGGCTCTCGACTGCTCGAGAGTTTGTTTAAATGGATGTATACATCCGTTCCAAATCCGTCCATGGAGATAAGACGCAGATCGCCGCCAAAATATCTCGCATACTGCACACGCCCAGTAAGAAATGAAAACGTTAGCGAAGGGTAGGAATCCGAAGACGGAGAAGGAGAGATGACGGACCAATCGAGAGAGCGGTAGGCCGTACCCGAAACCTGCCATTGGCGCGTGGAAGTCGCTCGCGTGAAAGTCTTGGTCGATGCTCTGGCCCGCCATAGTCGTATACATATATGTCCAAATGAGCGGGACAGCACTCCTGGGAATGCCGCCTCCCTCGTCTGAGATCTTGATCGTGATATCTTCACGCCCTTCCACCACAATGACTTTGATAGGGGGATATCCGCCACCGCTCCTTCCGTTGGGAGATTCCTTTGCAATGCGATCCTCGTAGTCAGCGCCAAATCTCTCCACCACAGCTCTCAACGAATTCTTCAGTAACTCGAAAATAATATGCGATAGATGGCCGGGAACATATGGGAATGTCAGATCGGCGGGACAGATGAGCTGGACAGGCGGTCCGCGGAACATAGCGTAGTGTTCTTCGCAGACAAATCGAGCGTTCTCGATGGCTTCTTGGAGGATGTCGTGTACATTCTGTTACATCACGGCGTGCGTAGGGCGGCAGACAACAGGATGAGATGAGAAACAGGAGAACAGGAATAGTAAGAACGTACAGCTTGTGTACAGATGATGCCCACGTAATCCTTGTGTGGCTGTTGAGTATTCAATGCCACATCTTGATACAAATCAACAAGATTCCCAAAACACGGAAGAAAGAGCCACTCACGTTGTCCAATCAAGAATCGTATCCCGATTCGCGACAAATAGAACCTATCCAACCACGCCTGCACGTCACCTCCGCCGGGCCCATATGCAGATAGCCCTAGTCCCATACCAGGTTTGATTCCCTTTGCCTTCTGCCACTCCAAGACCCCCTGCGCGACAGTTGTGACCGTTGGGTCATGTCTACGTTTAATAGCTTCCAGAATCTTGGTGAATCTGGCATTATAGTCGTGGACTTCAGGTGGATAAACATGAGAGGGGGTTTGTGCGTAATAGCTGTAGGCGTGATGGATATGATGAACGAGAATGTCACACAGGAACGTAGACCGACCTTCGTTCGGCGGGAACACGCAGCTTCACGTTCACATTTCGGACTCCATTGCCATTGCTGTCTCCATACGATCCCCCTGCCCTACCCACACCGTGCCCATCGAGGTGAGATGTGATGAGGGATGGATTTGGGATGCTCCCAAGGAGGTGAACGTTCTTATCTTCCTTGCCTGAGCGGGGAAACAGTGATCGACGTGCAGCAGGAGACAGAGAGAGGGGCGGAAAATCGACCAATTCCTACAAGCGGTTCTTATATTTTAGAAACGAGCTCATCCATAAAACGATTAGAGGAATTTCGCTTCATGGGAATGTAGGAGTGTATGATAACAACCTACCTCGAAACTCTGCGCATACCAGTTTTTTACTTTTCGTATGGAAGACATCTCGCTCAAGTTGTGCGGGAGTTCGTCTAGCTCTTTAACACGGTGAGCGAGACGGACTGGTAGTTCATCTGGACATATAAACGGTCACGTGACATGGGAGCGACCACATCAGTTACAATGGCGGCTGGACCGAGAATTTCGTTGATAACTCACCGGCTAGAAATTGGCTGGCCTTTACAAGCGTGCCTTGGCTGGGATGTTGCCCAAAGCGGACCATTTGTTGGAGGGAGACTAAATTGTGATAAAGGTCGCTGTCAGCACAAGCGGGAAGCAAGGACATGGTAACCTGACGCGTCCACAAAACGTGAAAGCAATCTAAACCTGGTAAGGCTGTTCATCCTCGCGGTTCGGAGGATAATTACGGGCCCTTACAAACGTTACCTTATCAATGGCCCGAACTCCGCGGAATACAAGAAGTAATGAACAGCCCGGGAGCTTGATGCACAAGGCGAGCTGTGCGGCATGGAACGCATTTCACACCAGAGATGCATTCCGCTCCCAACAGTGAAGGGAGACAGGGTAGAGCGCAGACGAGGATGGGACAAAGAAAGGGAGAGCGCGACTAACCTCCTGTCTGAGGAAAGGATGCGAAATGGTGTATTTTGTCCCAGAGGGCTGGAGAGATTCGAAATGCGGCACTCATGATGCCAGGATAAGAGTGGAGGGTTGATGAGAAGGCTAATTATCGAAAGCTACATGCGTCCGCAAATCGTTGAGGAGAGAGGTGTAGTCAGCCCATGCGAAGTGACTAGGTTATGAATCAAAGACAAGTTATGACTTGGCACAAATATCTCAATTGCGGCCCGGATCAATATGATTTGCTAATCACGTGAATATTCTATCACACCTCCTCCATCGATGGCCGGGCCAATCATCACTGGCTCAGCTCGCGTTGCTTTACAGTCGCTCGACCCAGACCAGATTGCGTTCTTGCAAGGCCTTCCAAAGGCTGAACTACACGCCCATCTTCATGGGTCCATCCCCCTCCAGACTCTCCGGCGCCTCGCGGCCAACTTTAGTCGCTCACCAGACATCGAGGCTGGAGTCGCAGCCACCATCGCGCGACTTCAGTCCGATGTCATTCTCACCGAAATCTCGGATTTCTTCCTGCTCTTTCCTGCCATCTACGCGCTCATCGCCACACCCGCCGCACTGGCTGAAGCCACACGAGATGTCCTGGAAGCATTCCTGATCGAACAACCCCCGCCCTCTGGTTTCGCTTTCCAGCCTGCAGCGGAATGTAGTTATCTTGAACTCCGCTCAACCCCCCGAATGACGTCCCATATGACCAGGGAGCAGTACCTCCTTACTATACTTCAAGAAATCCGAGCCTTCCCTGGTCGTGCTGCGCTCATCGTGTCCATCGATCGTCGAATGTCTGAAATGGACGTCGAGGAATGCGTTGAGCTTGCCATCAAATTGCATGAACAGGGAGAGCCTATTGTCGGGCTTGATTTGTGTGGCGACCCTTTCAAGGGCCACGTGGATATACTCGAGAAGCACTTTGAACGCGCGCGAGAGGCCGGGTTAGGTTTGACTGTCCACATCGCGGAGACGAAACCGACTGGGCACTCCATCGAGTCGTTTGTCCTCCTCTCCTGGCATCCCGATAGATTAAGCCACGCGACGTTCCTTGAAGAACCACAGAGAGAAATATTCTTGGCCGATGTGCCACCGCAAAACATTGAAATGCCTCAGATACCTCTAAATGGCCAAGTCCCTGATCCAATACCCCGTCATCATAGGATTTTTTATGCGTTGTGGAGGAAGCATCTACTTCTACTTTCCCGCAGGTACAAGGAGGCGGGCTGCTACATCCATTCCCCAGATGACACCGAGGAACACGCGGCACGTGAGGTTGCAAAAGAGATACAGGCCCTTAGGGCGTTAACCGGCGGGCAGTACAAACCATGCATTGAGATATGTCTCAGCTCGAATTTGCTGTGAGTCGTGCCGGTCGCTTTTACCTTGACGCCAGAGCCGGAGCCTCGCTTTCCCAGATCGAAAACCGTCACACGATTAGAAGAGCACCATATAAGACACTACCTTGCGAATAACCACCCAATCGTGATATGTGTACGCGCATTTTCCTGCTGATCTCTCATGAAACCTGAATGGTCTCGCAGACAGACGACATTCTTCCCTTCAGGACAACTCTGCTTGCAGAATATGCGCTTCTTCTCGCTAAGCCTCCGCTTGGATTGGGCCTTAGCCGCAGCGAAGTTCAGAAAATTGCAGAGATGGGCATGAATGCTCGTTTCACGAGCGGAAAATAGGAGGAGCCTTGGCTCTCAACCTTGCAACATGTGTGGACCATGCTGCTGAGCACCAATAGTGATACCATGTAATTGTTTTTGATAACACGTACAAGGTAGCTTGACAGCAACAGAGAATTCTTGCTTACTGAAAGTTTTGTAGCACGGGAAATTACAAGGCAAAAGTAATTCCGGATCATGAGTCCATTGTCCATGATAGGTGTGATGCGTGAAGCATTTTTACTGGAAGATAACTAGCACGAGTTGAGGGAGTTGCCCGCATTCACGAAATAAGTATCATTCCTCAGATGCCACGTCCACCCGTAACTTCCAGGGTGTGGCCGCTCACATAAGATGCCAGTGGCGACGCAAGGCTGAAATTGCCTGACTCAGTACCCCGCCATGTTTGGACGCCGTACATTCAGAAGACACTCACAAAAGCATCGCTGCCGCGGCTTCGTCCGC
This sequence comes from Boletus bicolor, assembly GCA_003316205.1. Classification (NCBI taxonomy): domain Eukaryota; kingdom Fungi; phylum Basidiomycota; class Agaricomycetes; order Boletales; family Boletaceae; genus Boletus; species Boletus bicolor. The sequence continues at coordinate 13,981 of QFEM01004619.1, forward strand.
TGAACCCCCTCTGCGGAGTGGAATATCCGCATACGCACTGACACTTTCTGCCGCACGTGCCTGCGCACCCGGAATTCCGAGTGCAACCTTCTTTCCTTCAATCTCAATTGTCGCTCCGTCCTCTTTCGCCGCCGTCAACCTACGTTCGTTCAGCATATACTCTCTCGGGCATT
>QFEM01004633.1:0-16726 GCA_003316205.1 Boletus bicolor
CCTCTGCCCCGCCCCTCGTTCCCATTGCGTCCTCCATGTCTCGCCCATTCCAGCAGATCTCCTGCGATCTGATCACCGACCTGCCGGTCACACCCACCGGCATGGATTCCCTTCTGGTCGTGGTCGACCATGGGCTTACTAAGGGGGTAATTCTCCGTCGACGCACCGCGTCTCCCCCTCCTCATCATATTCCCCCACCTCACCAGATGTCCTCTGGCTCCTCTTCGTCCAATAGATCCTCCAGGTCCTCCACTTCCTCTGGAAGTCAACGTCGTCCCCGCGGCCCCAGGAACACGCGTCATGTCCGCCGCTCCGCTTCCCCGCTTTACGAGCAGAACTACTCAGACCAAGAAGACGTCTGGGACGACACCGCCTACGGCAACATCACTGGTTCCCCGGTCAGTGGACCTGCCTACTAGTCCTCATAAGTTGTCTTCGTCATAGCCTTGACCTTACTAAGAGGGTAATATTACGATTCTCCATTTCCTTTCTTTCTTTTCTTCATTTGCTACGATTACTCAGTCTACTTGTACTACCAGCACCTGGTGTACGTATCTTTCGTGCACTCGCTCACCCCATGGACTTCTTTCCCTTTCTCCACCTCTGGCTTCCCCCTCTTCCGTACCGAAGGCATATTCCACTTTGTCTCACGATTCGTTGATTCTTCTCACGATAGCCAGACACGTGTTTCGCATGCTCCATGCACATGTCCTTACTTCTCTTCTTCTCTTGATCCAATTTACTACGAGACACAGGATACACACTTCTCCCGATTCCTTACACGTCATCCCACGGTTTATCCCGATCCCGCGATATTCTGCACCTGGCCCGTGCACGTATCCAGGGGTATATAAACCCTCTTTTTACAATATGATTCCTTAGCTTAGACCTCCTTCGATTTACCCTTGTATCTTGATCTGCGCTAAGGCAATCTACGCCTTTCTCCTTTACTCGTCGTCCTAAGTCTCCGGTCTACTATTAAGTGACCGCTCCTTGTACTTCCTTCATAAAGGAACCTTGCCAGCCTATGGGTACAACCCTAGTCGAACCTCTGCGTCGTCGCCTTACCAGTGACTCCTTGTCCCCGTGCTAAGGAATCCCCTTGAGCACTTCTGCGTCGTCACCTCACCAGCGACTCCTTGTCCCCGTGCTAAGGAATCCCCTTGAGCACTTCTGCNNGTCGCCTCACCAGCGACTCCTTGTATCCCGTACTAAGGAATCCCCTTGAGCACTTCTGCGTCGTCGCCTCACCAGCGACTCCTTGTATCCCGTACTAAGGAATCCCCTTGAGTACTCCCTTGCGCACTTCTAGGAATCCCCTGAGTGCTAACTGCATCATCACCCCTAAGCGACATTCTTGTTCAGCGAAGGCCCCATTACGATAGCCTCCCAGCCGTCGTAACACCTCTTAGGGTTTTCTTTGAGGTTGGAACCGGCCAATCTTTGATTGCCGCGACCTTCTTCTCGTCCATCTTTACCTTGTTTTGAGATACTACTAAACCAAGGAATTCGGTCTCTTGGACCTCGAAATCGCACTTGTCGTGTCGTAGGTACAAGTGGCTGTCCCTTAGTATTTGCAGTACCTTGCGTACCACCTTGCGATGCTCTCCTAGGGTCTTAGTGAAGATCATGATGTCATTGATATAGACAACTACGACCCCACGGTTGATCAGATCCCGGAAGAGTGAGTTCATCATCGTTTGGAAGGTGGCCGGGGAATTGCATAGCCCAAAGAACATTACCAGGGGTTCAAAGAGACCCCGGTTCATTCAGAAGGCGGCCTTCCACTCGTCTCCTTCTGCCATCCACACGTTGTTGTACCCCCATCACATGTCGAACTTGGTGTAGTATTTGGCGGATTTGAGTTTGTCCACCAATTCGGCAATCAGGGGTAACAGGTACCGGTTGCGTCGGGTAACTTCATTTAATTTCCGGTAATCTTGTACCGGGCGGAGGCGGCCATCTTTCTTCTTGATAAAGAAGAACGCAGAGGCAAATGGGGATTTGGAGGGGCGGATACATCCAGACTTCAGATTTTCTTCGAGGAATTTGTCTAACTCCTCCTGTTCGCCTGGGTTTAGGGGGTAGACCTTGCAATCTACCGTGTGATCTCCTGGAAGGAGTTCAATCGCGTGGTCCCAGGGGCGTCTCGGAGGTAGTTCGTCGAAGCTTTCTTTTGCAAATACGTCGGCATAGTCGTGGACATACTTGGGGGCGGCTTCCTCAAAGGTCTTTTTCTTTTTCGCGGCAAAGTCCTTCGCGGCTATATCCGTTGCGGTATTTCGGAGGTAGCTCTCCATATCAAGTTTAAACAGGTGATCTCCATTGTGCAGGTGGAAATCGCTGTCTTCCTCGTCGTCGTCATCACAGCTTTCTAACTGTGGCAGGTGATATTCTTCACATCGAAAGGACATCTGTCCAGTTTTCCAATCGATGCTAGGGTTGTGGGCCTTGAGCCAGTCATACCCTAGGAAGATCGTGTTGGGACCAAGGTTCGTGACTGCGAGGGCAATCTGCTCCTTATGATCCTTGATCTGCATTTTGACGATGACAAATTTCTCAATTTTGCCCGAGGTGTTTAGAGATTCATCGGCATTATAGACTGACATTGGGCGAGGGAGGGTATGAGTCACTACCCCCTTCTCAGCCACAAACTTCTCGTGGATCGAAGATCCTGTACAGCTGGAGTCTATTAGCGCTTTTACTTCTGCGCTAGTGCCGTCAGACATCCATAAGGTTGCGGGTACCTCGAGGGAGTTTCTCTCCTTTCTGACCGATGCCTTCTTATACTTGGGGGGTCCTTGCAGATCCCTCAAGATCCAGTGTGCATCGGAGTCGCTCATCTGTTTTAGATCCGTGAGTAGATCGTGGGTGACTTCGGCCTCTCTGGATTCGTGGACAAAGGACCACAGGTGCCCGAGATTCCTTGTGGTATCCGGGTTTTCTGCCTGGGCTTTCATCCATCGGATAGTCCAGGGGTCGACCGTGTTCATCCAGTAGTGATCGGAGCTCCAGCTCCTTTGGTTCTTGGCGGAAGAAGGCGATGCCTCCTTTGGACTGCCTATCGAAGAAGTTCCGGTGCTTCCGAACCCTTTGTTTCCTCGTTTGGTCTCATCAAGGGATTTCACCTCTCTTACTGGTGGTGTCGAGATTTTCTCGAGAATCAGTTGAGCTACTTGCTCGCCAGCTTTCACTACAAACTCTTCTCCTGATAGGTTAAACAGGAGGATTTTGACTTCTCCTCGATAATCGCTATCGATTACACCAGCCCCTGTGGTTAGCTTCTTTTTCACAGCCAACCTGCTTCTTGGGGCGATTCGGCCATAATGGCCTGGTGGGATTTTCATAGACAGCCCGGTTGAGATCAGGGTGTGTCTGTGAGCGGGAACTACCGTGTCTTCCGCGGCATACAGATCATACCCGGCTGCACCCAGGGATCCTCGCATGGGGAGTGGTATTTCCTTTTTTGTTCTCACAACATCCAACGTTGGGGTTGGGAGGTTTATTCGCGTTTTTCGGTCCTCAGCCTCGTCATTGCATGACAAAATTTGATAACAATTTTCAGAAGGCAATGACTTAGGTACAGGTACAATAGAACAGCTGGCATCTACTGTACAACTTGAAAACGCGATTCGCTGTCTAAATCCAATTGATCTTTCGCCTCCGTCTCCTTTGGTCCCTCCTGGACCTGCTCCGGAGACTCTGCCTGACTCATCAGAATACGTAACTGGGAGAATTGTTTGGGTGAAATTGTCTGACCACCCCATTGGATGGCACGCGCTGCCCTAGGACCACGTGGGCGGAGGGGGTGATCCTTGCAAGGCCATGGCTTCCCGCACCTTCGGCAGATCCTGGCGGCGATTGCCTTGTCGAGCTCCATAGGAGCTCCGTGACCTGGGAAGACGCCGGGGGCATTTGGGTGAGGGGTGTTTGCGGTGGCGGCTTGCAGTGGAGGGCCGGCTGGCGGGGGGAAATTGGGATGGGACTGAGGATTCCTCAGGACCCATCGCGATGGATTAGGGGCCGCCGGGCGGACAGCCTGTGCCTGCTCTGCCCTCTCGCGAAGGATCTCCTTGGTCTTCTGCAGCGCTCGTTCCCACTGCCAGATGTGAACACTTTCGACCAGGGAGTGGTCATTGTCCTCTGCGTGGTTCACCAGGGTCTGGCGAGCATTTCTGTGGATGAGGTCGACGAGGGTCCGCGTGTTGTGCTTCTCATTGTATTCCGCCTCCATCACCAGCTGGTGCATTTTCGTGAAGTAATCCTCCACAGTGTCATTGCCTTGCTTAAGGGCGAACAGCTTGGTCTGGGTGTGTCGTCGCAGCCCCACTGGTTGGAAAGCACGCTTGAGGTCGTCTACAAAGTAGTTGAACCCCATGGTTTCATCACTCCTCCTAGTGACCATGAGATCTGCATAGCAACCCGCGGTGTTATCACCTGTCATATACGAGAGGGTGATCAAGATCTTCTGGCAGTCCGAGGGCTCCGTCTCGAAACTGCACAGGTACACGGACATAGTCCTCCACCAGGACACGAACTTTTCCTTGTTGCTGTCGTAGGCAACCGGCTTAGTGTAGATCGACTTCCCGATCTTAGGGTCAGGTCGTCATGGAGGTGCCGCCAGCCAAGCAGGGCTGGGGCTACAAGAGCCCGGATTGGAGCTGGGCGGGCTCGGCGGTGGTGGTGGTCTTGGCCTAGGGGGTGCAGGTAGTGGTCCCCTAGGCAGGGAGTTATGTGGTGGGTAATAGTCTGTCGGGGCGTCGTAAGGGATGGCAATGTCGGGGTGATCCTGCATAAATTGGTCCCTCCAGACAGCCCACGTGATGTCGGAGCGGATGGGCAGGGTGCGAGTACTCATTCTCGCTGCTCCTCCTGCCGACGCTCTAGGCGCAGGCGGTGGGCGTGCAAGGGGAGTGTGGGCGTGATGTGATGGTTCCATCGACACATCCTCCAGTACAGCTGAGAGGGTGTGCATCGAGGAGAGGGCGGTTTGAGGTTGGGGTGACTGAACCTCAATCCGGGAATGAGGGCGTGAAGTGCACGGGTATGGATGGGGGGTATTACCCGACATAACGATCAGGGCGGCAGAGGACGGCTTTAGGGCGGAGGTATGGGCGGAAATGATCGAGGAAGTAATGACGTCCTTCGAAATCGAAGATGGGAAGGTGGCGTTCTACTCTCAGTCAGTCTAGTCGACAGAGGTAGACCTTCCGGTTGTAAGCGTGGGGGAGAGGGACGATACGGCGGAGGAGGTCGTCGAGATGAGGGTTCTCGTCCTGAATGAAATTGGCAGGTGGGTGGTTGTTTGGGTCCTCAGAGGGGGCCTGGGGACTGGAAGCTCTCGTCGTCAGCTAGGGCGGATGGTTGAGCTCTTCTACAGGTTAGGTAGACGAGCACTATCGAGAGTACAGTGGAGGTGGATACAAGGGAGCTGACGACGACAGGAAAGATTGTCGTGATTGGTCGTTGGGAGCGTACGTAACGTGACCGTTACGGACAGGAAAGCCTGGGATGAAGGTGGAGAAGGCGGCAGCGAAGGCAACTAGCTCATGGTCAGGCACACGAGATTGGGAGGCGCGGAGTCCGAGCATGCAGGTTACTGGTTTATCTTCACCCACGCTCAGGACTGAAGGCAAAATAATGGTTCTCGGGGGATTCTCCAGCGGCAAACGAGGGGGGGGGAACCAGAAGAGCTTTACTACAGCTCAAGGGAATACTGCCCTCATTAGACGTGATGTCACAGGTGATCACACGAACCTGGGTCCGCTAGCGTAGGACCAGCGTACGGACGGTTAGACACTCAACCGACAACGGGGGCTAGTGCTCTATGCCCAGTAGCAACATTATCCGTATTTAGATGGCAGACAACCGTATAGACGAGCGTGGGGCGAGTGCTCTACTCGTAGGCGTCAAGTGCCTATAACTTGTTCCTCTTAAGCCTGAGGTCGTGGCTCTCGGTGTGCTCAGGCGAAGGGCCTGAAACACAGAAGGTGGGAGGGAAGCGGGAATGAGGTAGAGACAGAATCAACGATCTAAGGGCTCAACCTGCAGGTGCACGCAGCAGATTCCAATGGTTTCCTAGAGCTCATCGACCAAGCGCTCTCGCGGCAACGACCCGAAGGCTCAAATTACACACACTGTGAGTAAAAGCGCTTAAGAGAGGGAGAAGAGGAGGAATGAAGAAGACAACGATGCAGCGAAGTGTGTGTCAGAAGGCGAAGATGGTAACAGTAATGATGAAGGGGCATCGGGGAGCGAAGAGCTTGGCGACAAAGAAATAGTTTCAGAATTATGAAAAGACCACAAAAACCTAAGAGTCACTAAGAGTGATATTCGAAGGAAAGAAATGGAATTCCAAAACTAAAGTACATACATGGAGTGAGACGACTACTTATACTACTGGCTTGCTTTAGGGCAAGCCTGGGAAATGGAATGTTCTGGAAGATTAAGTAATATGATATCATGATGACGTCGTGGTGATGTCACTGATCGAACCTTCTGGAAGGATCGTGATAAGATAAGATTAGATTAGATAACAGGAGATAAGATAAGATAAGCGAAAATAGGGAAAATATGGCGTTGTCGTTTCACAGACCTGCTAACCAATGGAATATTCCAGTGCTTCTGAACATCTTTTTTCTGAAGCAGCGACCATTCTGTCATGTGTTTCCTCTAACACCACTTCTATTTCCTTGTGTGAACAACCTATTTCTCCTGCAAAGCCCACTAGTTTTCCTTCAAAGCCCATGCGAGGGGCATAGTTACAAGTGACATTGAAAGGAATAGAACCAGTGGCTGTGGTTACAGTATTATTGTGGGAAAATTGGGCCATTTTCAACCAATCCGCCCATTCATGCTGCTTCTTTCCAACGTAAGCATGGAGATATTGTTCTAGATCTCTGTTAACATATTCCATTTGGCCATCTGTCTGAGGGTGGTAGGCCATGGAAATCTTTTGATGAATTCCGAGAAGCTTATAAAGCTCCTGGGTGAAGGCAGACACAAACTGGGGTCCATGATCTGAAATGAGGGAGGAGGGGAGTCCGTGTGTACACCATACATGATCCTTAAATAAAACTGCTAAGTCTGCAGAAGAACAAGTATCATGGGTAGGAATAAAGACCACTTTTTTGGAGAAGCGATCAACAACAACACAAATAGCGGTAAAAGCACATGACTCGGGTAAACCCATGATAAAATCAACCAAAAGATATTCCCATGGGTGCTTTGCAGCAGGAAGAGGAATAAGTTTACCTGCTGGTGCCTTTTGCTTACCCTTTGTGAGAGCGCACACTTGGCAGCTATCTACATAATTTTTAACATTCTTTGTGACACTGGGCTATGAAAAATAATGAGTGAGGGTATGAATGGTTTTGGCATGACCCCCTTGACCAGCAATAGGAGAATCGTGACATAAAGTAAGAAGGTGAGTATGTAAAGAGAGAGGAATGAAAACTTTGTTTTTGTCATTTTTGAAAATATTCATAGAAGAATAAAAAAGGAAGTTGTTCACTGCATCCACCCCCATGGAGGCAGACTCAAATTCCAACTCTGAATAGAAGTCCAAAGACAAAGCAACAGAGTTAATAAAAATGGAAGGAGGCAAGACCGTAATATTGGTATTATGATCCTGCATAGCCTCCCCATGGTCTGGGCGATGAGAGAGCGCATCTGCCCGACCTTTAGAAGAACCAGGTTTATAAATAAAGATGTAATTAAATTCCTGGAGAACTGTGTGCCAATGGGCTTGCCAACCGCTAAGAGTCTGCAGCTTCTTCCAGTATTCCAAGTTCTTGTGATCGGTCCAGATTTCAAATCTTTTCCAATCAATAAGGTAGTGGCACCACTCTTCCAGTGCCCAAATCACTACAAGCAACTCCTTATTGTAAATAGGGTAATTGTGCTCAGTGCTATCAAAAGAATGAGAAATGAAGGCAATTGGCCTCCAGTTACCATCATTGCATAACATAGAGAGCACAGCTTCCATTGCAACATCTGAAGTGTCCATTTCTACCTGAACCTCCTGATCCCAATTGGGATAAGCAAGAAGAGGGGCTGTGGTAAACTTTCTTTTTAAGGCTTCGAATGCCGCTTGCTGGCTGGGACCCCATGTGAATGGAATGTCTTTCTTGGTAAGATCGTTCAAGGGGCATGCGACCTTGGTGAAGCCTGAAATGAAATGCCTATAATAGTTACATAGTCCAAGGAAACCTTGGAGCTGATTTAGCTGTGTGGGAATGGGCCAATCCATAACTCCAGCAACTTTTTCTCCTGCATTTCTACCCTCTTCTTTGATATGACCATATCCAAAAAGTCCACTTGATCTTTTGAGAAGAAGCATTTGGAGGGTTTTATGTAGAGATCATTTTCGCATAAGTGACATAAGACCTCCTTGATGACCTCCTCATGCTCTTCCCGTGTCTTCTTCGACATAAATATTATACAGTCGTTGATATAAATAATTACTACTGCATACATGTCATTAAAGATATTGTTTATCATCTGTTGGAAGGTAGGGGGTGAGTTGGTCATCCTAAAATACATAACCATTGGTTCATAAGCTCCTATGGGCATAATGAAAGTGTAAGATTTCGCCCCTATTCACAGGTCTTATCCGTTATTCGACCGCTACCTTAGCTAAGTCATGGCACCCTTAGCTAACTCTTCATTGCCACAGTCTATTTATGGTTCTATTTCCCCTCTCTGTTTCCTTCATTCAGTCATTACCCGTTATCTTATCTTATCTCGGCTAGATCCGACCTCCATTCCTTTATACCTGATACCCATTTCCCCTTTCATTTCCTTCATCGTTTCCCCTTCGGACCGTCATCGCTGACCTCTCTTTATGGTCTCTCCTAAATCCCGATCTTAGATCCAAGATCCAGATCTCGATTTGTTTCCCCTTTACCCAGATCCCTTTCCATCTTTCACTTCTATTTAAGTACCATTTCACATGCATCGGCGATCTACCCCAATTGCATCCTTCATCTTTTGTTTCATCTTTATTTAGTTTCCCCTTCGCCCCGCGCTCCAGAGCTATGATGTCATAGTGACATCACATTAGGTAATACTTCTAGCACATTCTATGGGCCTGCCCTTAACCAGTGGTAGTCCATATATAAGCCAGTAGTTTACTTGTTGTAACCTAGTTTTGGAATTCTAGATTTTAACTCTTGAACTCATGGTTGGACCCACGCCTTGTCGCTTTAGTACTTGGCTTGTTCTGCCTTGTACTCTCATTCCTCTTGTTTGTGTTGTTCGTTGCTTGATCATTAGGTGCATTGCCTAGTGGTTAGTTAAGGGCTTAACAGAAAGCACCTTTCCATTTGTCACCTTCTTTGATCTGGATCTTGTTATAACCCCATCGGAGATCTAGGGCTGTAAACATATCAGCATTTCTGAGCTGATCAATTAGTTGTGGAATCAAAGGAAGTGGATAGGAGTTTTTGATGGTTTCTTCATTTAAATACCTATAGTCCATTACCATACATTTTTTACCATCTTTTTTTGGTATAAAGAAGACCAGTGAGGTCTGTGGAGATTTGATGGGCTTAATATAACCCTTTTTGAGTTCCTTGTTGATAAACATGTGAACTTCATCCATTTCAACATCCAATAGGGGAATTACTCAACCTTTCTTCAGAATGAAGTCCAGCTTGAGATCTATGGTGTGATCCCAAGGCTTATGAATAGGCATACATTCAGATTCTTTCTCTGAAAATATGTCCAAGAACTCATGGTAGGTCTCTGATACCTGTTCTTTTAGTCCATCTTCTATAGTACAAAGGACAGCGGAAGAGGAACCATGAATCAGGGGTCCAAGCCCCATAATTTTACAGTATTGTGTGCAATGAGGAAAAGAAATAGTTTGAAGGGTCCAATTGATGACAGGGTTGTGGTGATAAAGCCAATCATACCTGATAATCATTTGATGGATTCCAATTTTGGAAATATAAGTGTCTATGGTCTCAAAGTGTTCAGCAATTTCCATAATCAGGGTTACCGTGTGCCTAATTTGGCCAATAGCTCCTTCAGAGCCATCTGTGTTATGTATCTTAATTGGGTTTTCAAGAGTATGGAAAGGAATGCCATAATGGCGAACGTAATCATAATCAATAAAAGTGTGAGAAACTCCTGAGTCCAAGAGAGCTTTGAACTGGTATGCTTCCCACTGGCTGTTACACATACAACATATGATGGTCTCAAGCGAGAACTCTCTGCTGAATGACAATGTCATTGTACAATGCATAGTGACCTTGAGGGGTTTATAAATAGAAGATATTTTTTGTTGTTTATTCAGGAAATTAAGCACACTATTATTCAACTCCAGTGCCACACTAAATTGAGACACCCTTACAGAGGAACAAGAAATACTATGTAATACAGAAGACAAATCAGAAATAGGGAAATCGGAATTGGAACAAGAAGAAAATTGTTCAGGCATGGGAACATCCTCAATGTTCACATGCTGTTGCCTTTTAAAGCCTCAGCCATGCAGTGCTTGGCCTTGACCTCAAACTTATCTCTATAATAGGCCTCCACTTCTTCCAAAATGTAAGACCTGACTTGGACATTGGTATCAACAGCTGCCATGGCCAGGGGAATTGGGAGAGGATGTCCTGGATAGTGTTGGGCCACCTGGGCCTGAGAGTATATGTCATGTTGGTGTGTGATGATGTATTGTCCGGAATTGTAATCCCAGATAACTTGTTGCCTTTGCTGAGATAGATGGAACAGATGACAGTTGGGATTGGAGGGGCAGTTGGGTTTAATATGACCTGGTTTGCCACAGAGGAAACAAGTCCTTGTGTCCTTGGTGGGAGCAGGTGCAGCCTGCTGCACTCCTATCTCCATTGGGGCCCCTTGGCCTGGTTGTGTGCTATACTGAGTAAACTGTGGATGGGAAGGTGGGGGATTGGATGGCATGGGGTAATGGGGTTGTTGGCATGGGAGGAAGTGGGCATTAGTGGGGGGACCTCGCTTGATCACAATCTGCTCAAAAGCCCTACTGAAGTTTCGGTAGTGCAAGGCAAGATCTTCATAGTCAAGATCTCCAACCAGGTAATTTAATCGACACTGTTCGTAGATTCGGTAATTGACTGCCTTTTTGAGGAGTGTTACTGCGTGGTAGTCCTCTATGTCCACCTTCTTTCTAAGGACCTCAAACCATTATAGGAAGAGATTGATCAGGTGCCCATTTTGTTGAAGACCCTCTAGCTTTCACAGCGACTCATGGGCAAGGATGTCAATGCAGAAATATGAATTTATCTCCTTCTGGAGAGCTGCCTAAGAAGGCCAAGCTGAATCTCCTCTTTTGCCCATGACGGTGCCATTCTCGTCTGTAATGTCCTCATCCTTCTTATCAAGATATTTCTTAAGGGTGATCTGGGCAAATCTCTTGGCCTTTTTCTCAAAACGGGAGAAAACAGCAACTGTCCAAAGCTTGTCCAATCTCCATTTTTGCGCATCAACCCACAAGCGCAACTTCACCCACCATATTTGCCAGGAACTCCTATCTCCGTCCCACTTTTCTGGGTCAGCAATCTTCTTTGTTATATTGTTCTTTTCTAACTCCAGATTTAGGGCGGTGATGCACCTTTTAAGGTTGTCCAAGTCCACTTCCATCATATTTGATTACTGGGCAAAGAGCAGAGAGAGGTCAGAGGTAGGGGCGAAGGAAGTCAAAAAAGTAATGGAAGTTTTCTTCCGTGAGAAGAGAAGGATAATGGTCTTGGCATTGGAGCTCGTGTCTCAGCTAATAGACTTTGCAAGGGTGGGTATAAGGAAGGGGGGCGAGGAAAAGGTTATCTAAATGTGGGTTTTGATCTTGGATGTAATCAACTGGAAGTTGGTTGTTGGGGTCTTGTTCTTCTTTCACTTCCTTACTGTGCGAACTGTTCCAACCACACTCTGGGGAAGCTACATGTATGGGAGTGGAAATGATAATGGTAAAACAACAATACGATAATTTTCCTCTATCTTTTACCCCTATCCCTTATCTTATCTTATCCCTCATTATCTAATCTTATCAAGATCCTTCCAGAACATTCAATCTATGACATCATCCATGACATCACCTTACATAATCTTCTAGCACATTCTATTTCCCAGGCCTGCCCTAAAGCAGTCCTAGTAGTATAAGTAGTCGTTCCACTCCATGTAGTACTTTAGTTTCGGAATTCCATTTCTTTCACTTGAATATCACATTTAGTGACTCTTGTGTTCTTGTGGTCTTTTCAAATGGCTTGATTAGAGATAATATCTCCTTTTTCTTTGGCAATTCCAGAGGTGGCTGCAGTGACCCTGACTATGTACAAGAATTTCTGAACGAGAACTATTGGCTCAGCCACCAGCAGCATAATGGCTATGATCTGATGTCACCCTGTACAAACATGGCATGACCCACATGCAGTATCACCTTACAAGAGGGAAGAGAAAGTTGCTACCTAACAAGACAAAAGCTTTGCCAACTAAGACACATCCTAAAGGCACAAGTATAAAGAAATAAAAAGTTGTGGAAAGCTCTGGCAGGTGCCCTTTAGCTCTAGGGTCCAAGCATTGTGTATAGCAGTCTAATCCAAGTGTAATGAATTTATCAAAAACAACAAGTACACCACAAGGCTCAACACTTCATAGGCTACACAAGTCCTGGTGAATAAAAGAATAAAGGTGTGGGGGATGTAGAGAAAGAGTGATAGTCTTAGTCTATTCAGCACAGGCCTATAAGGGGAATGAGTCCACCAGGCAATGACCAGTAGAGCATATGAACAAATGGATTAGACTGGGGATCCAGTTGCAAAGTGCTAGCTTATATACTGTACAGGCATGCACACAGACCATGCTGTGCATGAGAGGATTTACTATAGATAGACTGATGAAAGAAGTAAGGCATGGGAAAAGAAGAAGCAGAGATTAAAGGAGCTGTGTGAGAAGAGCGGAAATTAAAAGGTAGTGGGTACCATGAGGTATGACATCATTGATTCTAGACCTAGTTATGTGCTGGTTCCCATGGTTGCATATACAGATCAGGTGACTGGAAAAGAAAGGAGAATAAGTCTGAAAATGTTTGAAAATGTTCATATTATAACAATTAAGGCACACCCTAAAAGTGGCAGGCATAGAGAAAAGGAAAGTTACAGAAAGCTCTAGTGAGCAGTACAAAATATTCCACAATTAGTGAAGGGTACTCATTGCATTAGTTTTGTTGCTAGTATCATGGTTATCACAAATTAGTATGAAGTGTATCCTTCCTTGGCCTTGATTACCTCCTGAACTCTTCTAGGCATGCTTTCAATCAACCTCTGACACTCCTCCACTCCAATTTTATACCACTCTTCCTGAATCCTCTCCTAAAGTTCCAATATTCCCTTGGCTGGCTCAGGATACTCTACTAGCCTCTTTTCAAGGAGAAACCATAGATGTTCTATAGGGTTAAGGTCTGGAGACTGAGCAGGCCATACCATGACCTCAAATTCATGCTTCTCTAACCACTTCCTGGCATTTCTACTGATATGCTTGGGATCATTATCCTGCTAAAAAGATAATGTCTTTTAGGGAAAATCCATAATTCACCAGGGTTTGTTGCAGTTCATTCTCCAAAATCTGCACATAGAGATCAGCATCCACCTTACCATCAATCTTGCAAGCCATTCCAACTCCTTCCCAAGTCATACACCCCCATAACATTGGTGATCCTCCTCCAAACCTGACTGTTTTCTCTACAATCCTATCACTAAGGTCTTCTCCTGCCTTTTTCCAAGCCCATTTTATGCCATCTGACCCAATGCAATTAATCTTGGTCTCATCTGACCATATAACACACTTCCAGTCCTCAATAGTCCAATCCTGATGGCTCAGAGCAAAATCCATCCTTGCTCTCCTATGATGCTGGGCAAGAAGAGGGTGTTTTTGCTTCACCACAGCCTTCATACCAGCTTTCTTCAGGTGATGGCAAATGGTTTGAGGGGAGATGGGATGGTTCTTCACATCTTGGAGTGTTTTGGTGACCTGGACTGCATTCTTAGCCTTTCCAGATCCAATAAAACAAATGGCATGGCATATATCAGTGGGAGTAATGATAGAAGGATGACCACCAGTGGCTTTGGGTAGGTTGGGAAGATGTTTGGATCATTGCCTGCTGATAGTAGATTGGTTGAGACCAGTAGAATGAGCAATTTGGTGGGTTGATTGTTCCAATTCCAAGAGAAAAATGATATGGTGAGTTTGCTCAATAGAGAGAGGTTTCATGATGATGTTTGTGGAAGAAGTGATGGTGTGTGTGTTTGTTTATAGCATGTTGAACTTAATACAGGTCACATGACCCATTGATTATGTAATGACCCCTTGCAACATACAGTTTCAATACTTTAGAGTGCTGGCAACAAAACTGATGCAATAAGTACTCTCTACTAATTCCAGATTATTTCCTAATATAGCAAGAATTGCCTAAGCAACCAGTGTACCATCTGAAAGCCCTTGGTCAGGGCTTTCTAATGGTACCTGGGTCTAGGAGTCTAGTATCAAAGGCTCTCCAGATATTAGCTCCTTAATCAAAATGATGCAAACATTGCATCAGTTTTGTTGCTCATTGTATATATGTTACAGGCACACACACAGACCATGCTGTGCATGAGAGGAACTGCCATAAATAGACTGATTGAAGAAGCAAGGCATAGGAAAGAGATAATGGAGATTAAAGAGGTTGTGTGAGAAAAGCAGAAATTAAAAGAGCATGTATACCATGGAGCATGATGTCATTAGTTCTGGACCTAGTCATGTGCTTGTTCTCACAGTCATATGCACAGATCACATGACTGAAAAAGAAAATAGTGCAAGTCCAAAAAAAATTGAAAAAGTTCATATTACAACAAATTTGGCTGACAAAATACCCCTAATCTTTTGTGATGCTAAGGGGTGCTGGGCATGGAAATTGGCTATTGTGTCTGCCAAATGTGTTATGATTATCCATTTCTTTTCTCCTTTTACTATGATTACTCATCCTTCATATACAACCATCATCTCTAGAATCTCTCATCACATGAGTCCTAGAGTATCCACTGAACTTCTTTCCAATTGTTCTCCTTTGGCTTCTCCTCATTCCATCTCAAAGGTGCTTCCTCTTCTTCTCACTTCTTCATTAATTTCTCCCATAACCTGCACCAAGTTAAATTAATGCATGGCCATAACAGAAGGACCCAAGAAGGCAAAATTCACCAACTTCCCATGGTTAAAGTTCTAAGAAACTTTAGGGTTAGTTAGTCTATAGTGTGAACTACCTTTCCCTAGATTTCCTTAAATTTCCCACAATTTCCTGGGGAGATATTGACTTATCTTTCCCACATATTCTCATATAGTGATTAAACTTGTAGTTATGAATATTTTTCAATTTCTACTATACACTTGCCAAGTAACTACCATTCCCATCATCACATGACCATGTACTATCCCTGAGTGAGCCATATCATGTCAGAGTGAGTCAACATGAGCCAGTGAACCACCACATATATGATCTACAAAAATTGTACTAAGCTCAGCTTAGCCCAGGATGAGTCAGCATGAGTTATTGCCAAGCCTACCAAGCCAGAGCTTATCCAATCAAAATGAGTAATCTGTAATCCTTTTGGCAATTGACAGCAAATCTCTTGGCATTCTCTTGGCATTTGAAAGTGATTTGTAAGCTAGCATAGCCTAGCACAGCCACTGTAAATATCTATATAAGGAGAGCCTTTCATGCCCCAAAAAACAGATTTTTTCTCCTCTGAGATTTAATTGTACAGAGAACTTCTCTTTTAAAGAGATTTCTCACCACTTTTAGGAGTTCCCTCCATAGGTACAGTCATCCACCACTGTTTGTGCCACCACCACTGTTTGCACCAACGCACAAAAGCAAGCCAACTTTGCTCAACTCTCCATTGCAAATGTGGCTAGATAATATACATATATTGTATATAGCATGCTAAATACTAAGAAATAGGTTCATAATTATGTTTGGATCTCAACCAATATGATGTTTTCATGTGAAATTTAGAGTAATTCACTCACTCTGAGACCAGATGAATTTTCATATCATTGAGTTATCAACAAACAAATGAAGGTAATGAAAAAGTGTATATCTGTGACCTGAACATCAGTTATTGCCACTGTGTTGTTGTGCCATGAACAAGCCAGTGAAGCATGTTCTACACACCATCTTATCTCAGCACCACATAAAGATAACATCCAAAAACAGAATGTGTGGAATGATAGGGTCATGTCATTGTTTGAAAATTCTGCTCATTGCATTTGGGCAGAAATGGTGGGTCATGTTCATTCAAAGACTAAAAATAAATGTTTACAGGCCAGCAAGCAAGAAGAGGCTATAGCAGAAGCAGTTGAGATATTACAAGAACAAAGACCAAAACCCAAAGTAACCCAAGAGAGCATTCAGAAGATTTGTGACACTGTTGAAAAAAGATGGCAGGCCAAGCCTGGCTATAAGGACATTAGGGTCAGCCAAGACACTGTGCAATGATGGATAGATGGAGGACACACCTGACAACAAAGTAGTATGGAAACAAAGTCCTGGTTATCAGAACAAGAGTGTTATAACTCCTCTCTTTTCCCTTTCTTTTTCGCATCACGTGACTTTTCCCACGATCACGTGATCACTTACACTCTCTTATCAGGTGACTCTAGACTCGCATCACGTGACTTCCGCTCTTCATCATCACGTGATCTCACCTGATAC
>QFEM01004641.1:0-30180 GCA_003316205.1 Boletus bicolor
AGTTGGTCTTCCCCCGCCGGAATGCAATGGCAATAACCTCAAAGTCGTCTGAGCCAACGTCGTCTTCTTCTACGCTGCGACTCATGTCCAAAGCCCTATTCACCCCCTTCCACAAGAAGGAGGATTCGACCAGGATCCTTTCAGACCGTCAGTTCACATCTCTTTCCTAACTCTCCCTCTCACGCCTCCCCCCCCAGTCGCCCCAGTTATCATGACACCGAGGATGGTCACAGCAGCGGCCACCGTATCCTCCCGTTCCCGCGGAACAATTACCAGTACCAAATCGGGCGCCAGGATGGACTTTGCATCCCTCGGACGCGCTCCATTGCGCCTCACTCTCGGAAACCGCCGCGTCACGTCTCGCGACCTTCAAGTAGCAGAAGCAACCCGAGAACTGCTCGGCACCGATGTTCCAGAACAGGATGGTGTAGCCTCGGACGTGAGCCTCCTGCGCGGATTTAATGCCACAATTCCGAGCTCCGAGAAGAACCGGACGAGGAGGCGACAGTTGCGAAACGTCGACGTACCCAAGGTTGGCTTGAGAAAACTGGGCTTGCAGGTAAGAGGCATGTTGGAAGACGAGGGCGAGGACGGACATAGTGTCGTCAGTGAAGACGACGTGGTAGTAGTTGACCAAAGGAGACGGAAAGGAAAGAGGAGAGTCAGGGAAAGTCTGAGCACCACCAAGATTTTAGGCAAGGACGAGCTCACGCGACAAGCAGAGGAAATCGTTGGCGACAAGGAAAATTTGCATGTACGGCGGGTACGTGCATGTCTCGTGATATCTCCCCTCCTCGCTCCATGCGATCCTGTCACAGAATTTGATCCAGAGCGAGATCTCAGAGGTCGAAAACAAGATCAAGGCATTAGATTTAATTCGCGATCAATTAGAACATGACCTCCTCAAAATTCAAGAGGATGAATTAGAGCTGGATGCTGAGCGTATGCCCACTCTTGCTTCCTTCGTGTCAGTTACCTCACCACACATCAGTACAAGGCATCCACGAACGCTTAGAATTCGAGCAAGTTACCACCAAACATCACAAAGCTGCTACCCCCCAAACTTACCATGTCCCTCCTTCGCGGCGGAGAAAAGGTATCTACCACCACTCTTCACACTCTCGCTCACCTCTCACCCCATTTTAGGACCCGTCTTCCTACCCTCAGAGCACGACGATCTCCCTCCCGCTATAGCATTCATGGTACCTCACCTCATTTTGCATCTCGTCTCCCCACTCACTCATAATCCAAGACTTTGGAAAGCCACTCGACCCCGATAACTGCCCTTGATTTCTCAGAACCATATGGAACGTTGGTCAGCTCCTCGCAGGATGACCCTCAACCACGAGTTTGGGACTTGATGACAGGATCCGAAATTGGCCGCTTGTGTGGACACCGCGGCGGAGTCAAGTGCGTTCAGGTCGAGGACAACTTGTGCTTGACCGGCAGCGAAGACGGTTCTGTTCGATTATGGGATCTTCGTCTCGTCGATGACGACTGGGAAAAGGATGCCCTAAGCGATATCTCAGAACAAGACTCAAGCTCGTACCATGATGGAGAGCTCGTCGAGAAACCAGACTTCACAAGGTCCGGTACAGTGAGCGAGGCTGGTACAGACTCCGAAGGACCTTGCGTGAGGACGTTTGACGGACACAGCAAGGCAGTCACAACTCTTTATTTCGAAGACGAGTGTTTGGTGAATGTCGTCCGTGACGCTCTACCCGGCCGTGTTGACTCTTGATAGGTCACGGGTGCATCGGACAAGACGCTTCGTCAGTGGGATCTCACTACTGGTCAATGTGTGCTCGCGATGGACATCCTCTGGGCGATCTCCCACTCCCAAGTCGCCCCGCCTGGTAGTCAATTACCATTTTCTGGGCCAGCCGCGGTCACAGGCTCATTCGCCGTGCCAACCCCACCATACGCGGACGGGAGTTGGGATATGTATCAAGACTTTGTAGGGGCCGTTCAGTTCTGGGGTTACGGACTCGTAAGCGGTAGTGGCGATGGCGCAGTCAGGATGTGGGATAGTGAGTATCTTGTTCAGTCGTGGTTTCATCAAAGGACTGACGGTTCGTAGTGCGTACTGGCCAGGCTCATCGGACTCTGCTTGGACACACAGGACCCATAACGTGCCTACAGTTTGACGAGATCCATATTGTTAGTGGCAGTCTGGACAAGTCAATTCGAGTGAGTATAGATATCGCCTCAGCGTTGGATACATCTCTCATGTTTTCCCTCTTTGAGATATGGGACGTGCGTTCTGGCGGGGTATTTGAAACTCTCAAGTACGACCACGGAGTGACTGCGCTGCAGTTTGACACCCGCAAAATTGTCGCAGCCACGGGGGAGAACGGTGTCAAGGTATACTGCGCACATCACATCCACCCTCTACACGTTCTAAGCGCAGTTATATCTTTGTACTCCAGATATACAACCGTACCACCATGCAACACTCCACGCTGCGGACAAACGGACACACCCGACCGGTGGACCGCCTCCGGTATATGGACCGCTATCTCGCTTCGGGCGGACGTGATTCAACCGTGAAGATCTGGACACTTTAATCCTATATCACGCATGGGCTTCGCGGATACCTAAACCTGGCGGACGATTTGGACTAAGACTAGCATCAGTAAACCCCGCAAGCAGATGTAGCATATATACATATACAATTCGCCTTATTCCACACAATTCCCCGGTCACACGTTATTTTTGTCGCACGAACAATGCTTTCGACTTGAGGCCTATCGTGGTAGGTACATACCATTTTTCCGGTCTTTCCTCAGGTATCCGCAGACACCGCAGTCAGTGGGCTGTGCTCTTACGTGAAGAACAGGTAGCCTTTTTATTGACGTGATATTGTAGAAGATCAACTCGCACACGGCTCAGCGCTCCAGTCGAAGCATCCTAGGTGTTTCAGACTTTCCCTCCCCCTTTCTCCCCGAGGCCATACGAACTTGATCCGATCAAACGACACATTACCCAAGTTAAGCCTTCGTATGCAGCGTGCAAGATGCACGGACTACACCCCACCATAGACTTCCTTCCATTGATATCTGCGGTGGGGTCATTCTTGATTTTGTTTGTCCCCACCAAATACACCATTCGCGCTAGTAAAAGCAAAGGCCGTGGCCCGAACCGCACACCCCCGATGCTATACTTCGCGGTTGCCAGAGTAGTCGTGTCCATATTCCTCTCTCTGACTATTGCTATTGCATGGCATCGTCAAGATACCCAGCCATCAGGCCGCGCAGTAGGAGGGACTCTCTACATCGCTATTGTAAGTTGGGGACTGATTCAAATGTTACATTCCGTGCCGATCAGGCTTGTGACAGGTCTACGGGATACTTCTCACATTACTTTCGGTACTCGGTCTCGACTTTGGGAGCCGTCAGCTAACTCGGCATGCGGATCTCGTTTTCCTTTGTGCCCTTGGAGTGATCGCATACCATGACCTTTGGCCGTTCTTTACTTTTGAAGGGTTGACACACCAACCTGATCTGTATAGCGTAGTGGAAGATGTTTCACTTGGTATCCTCGGGATCATCATACCACTTACGAGTCCTCGTGAATATCGTCCCGTAAATGACACGGTGCGTACTCTCAGAGCAGAATATCCACCTGCATTGTGTGACTCACCCTCTCAGGTGCCTCCCAAGGAGCCTCATCCGGAGCAGACAGCGTCCTGGTTGTCACTCTCGCTTTATTCCTGGCTCGACCCATTGATCGGCGAAGCCTACAAATCTCAGCATCTCGCTTCAGACGCTCTGTTTCCTCTTGCTGATTACGACCACGTGGCGGGATTGGTTTCTCGAAATTCCCTTGTAAGTTGGAAACGCACACGCTCTTCGTGTGCTACCAGATTCAATATTCGCATAGCACCTCGAATCTCGCGGAAATAACAAACCCCACCTCTTCTTTAGTTTGATGAAGGCTTTTTGTGAGTCGAGGCGTTGTCGTGCACGAGACATGGCATTGTTAACGTCGTTGGCTAGCATCAGAATACATTACGCTGGTGTTCTTAGTTTTGGTTCAGGTTCTTTTGAACCTTGTAAGTCCATTCGCGTTGGAACAATTCCTCAGGTATGGGATCTAGTCCTCGAGTAGTTGCTTACTGACGTCTGCCCAGGTACCTGGAAGTTCAAGGCAACGGAGCGACCATTCGACCGATAGTATGGATCATACTCCTTTTCCTCACTCCGATCATGTATTCCATCTCATACCAGCGGTCCATCTTTATCGAGGTAGGTCGTTCAGCCGCGTCAGGTGAGCATATTTTCATGGACAGTATAGACCCGGGTGGCTGTACACATGGAAGCCCTTGTTTCGGACCTCGTATTCAAGCACACCTTGCGGATCCGGCTCCAGGGCGGCAGGAGCAATGATGCATATCCGGACGGGAATAATTCAGGCAGTCAAGCTAATCTCATCGGTACCATAAACAACCATGTGACGACGGACTTGGCGAATGTAACAGAGGCCAAGGATTTCCTCCCGACCGGTATGCCGACAGTGATTTACTTTGTAGATGCGAGGAGGCTGAGAGGACGAAGCGGTTGGCGTCCCCGTGCAGGTGATCTTATGTGTTGCATTTCTCCATAGGATTCTCGGCTGGAGGCGAGTTGAACGGATCCGATAGGGTTACCTCACTGACATGGCGCAGTGCTCTGGTAGGCGCCGCGGTCATGTTGGTCCTCTTCCCGGTCCCGGGGTATATCGGTAGCCTGTTCCAAAGCGTAGAGGTAGAAAAGATGAGAAAGGTTTGTCTGTTTCGTTTTTAACATGTGTTTTTGCATTTACGGTCTATAGACCGATGGTAGGGTGCAACTCGTGAGCGAAGGTGCGTACGAATGCAGCTCTTTTCGTCACTGGCTGTTGGGTTCTGAGTTCATTCAGCCATGAACGCCCTCCGGATGATCAAACTCTTTGGATGGGAGCGCAAGATCAGTAGCAAAATCCAAGACCAACGTGTGGAAGAGCTCGTCTGGACCAGGAAGCGCTCGCTGCTTCAGATTTTGAACAACATGATAAAGTATGTCTGTCTCCTCATCTGATAGTTGTTAGGCAATAAATTGCTCGTAGCTTCGTTATACCCATCGTTGTCATGCTTATCACATATTCTGTCTATGTAAGTTGTCCAAGCACGCTCGAGTTGATTAAATATATAACTGCATCCATGGTAGACGCTAGTCGCCAGACAGAATCTCACTGGCAAGTAATGAAGCTGTCTGTTAGATTCGTATTTCTCACATACTTCTTCAGCGTCCATTGTATTCCCGTCGATTGCTGGTAAGACATGTGTTTCCACCATTTGAATGGAGTGATGGATCGACCGCATAGTGTTTGATATCCTCCACATGCAACTTCACGTGGTGGCCTTTCCATACCTTCTTTCATACAAGGTCTTGCGCGCCATTTACGCTTCTGCTGCGAACTGACCGTGAACAGGGAAGGTCGCACTCGATCGCATCAATACCTTCCTATCACATGTATGTATTGACTTCATTAGTCAACTCCCCGGTAGCTGATGCGTCCAAGACTGACACAGTCAGTGAACCCTCGAGAACTGAACGCAGTACCCCTCACGCCGGGGGCGACCATGACGTCGCCTCCGATACGATCGGGATCTCACATGCCACTTTCTCGTGGGCCAAGTCAGAGCCTGGTACAAGAACCCCTCGTAACAAACACTTCACCCTCGGCGTCCACGATGAACTCGTATTTCAACCCAAGGAGCTGAATCTCGTCACTGGACCGACGGGTTCAGGGAAGACGTCGTTGCTCATGGCGCTTCTCGGCGAAATGCACTTTCACCCGTCTGGACCTTCATCTTGGCGGAACTTGCCCAGGCATCTTGGCGTCGCGTATGCAGCTCAGGAATCATGGATACTGAACCGGACCATTCGTGTGAGTGCCAGAATCTAGGAAGGGGATACGCCTCCAGATCTGACCAGCGATACAGGACAACATTCTCTTTGGCTCGGATTTCGATCAAGGACGGTACGCGGAGGGTTAGTCCGGTATCTGCTATTCGGGCTTGCACAATGTCTTATTGAAATCGCGTACAGTGCTGTTTCAGTGCGCGCTGGAACCCGACCTGGCACTTTTGGAACACGGGGATCTCACTGAAGTGGGAGAAAGAGGGGTAACGCTAAGGTTTAGTCTTTCTCTCGATTACAGTAAATCTCTTGTATTTTCTCACACGGGCGAAACAGTGGTGGACAAAAGGTGAAGGAAGATTCCCGCAAGGATTTTTTTGCTTTGAGTGAGCTGAGACCGGAATAGGCTAGGATAACACTGGCGCGGGTCATTTACTCCTCTGCGGAAATACTTCTCCTTGATGATGTAGGGTTGACTGCTCCGAAGGGTTACAAAGCACTGATGAACTCGTCAAAAAGGTTTTCGCAGCGTTGGACGTCCACACTAGCCAATGGATCGTGAATCACTGTTTCCGAGGCAAGCTGGTCAAGGGAAGAACCATCATCATGGCGGTATGTAGACGATCGTCTCCAGTTCCGTTTCCTGAATCCACGTGGTTAGACCCACAATGTATCACTCGTCAACGACATCACTCGATATGTGGTCACTCTGGACAACAAGGGTCAAGTTCAGAGTCACGGACCTCTGAAAGGTGGCGATGGTGAAGACACGAACGTCACCGCTACGGACCAAGGCAGAGACCTTGGAGTCAATGACCCACCGAGCGATAGCGCCTCTACGTTGGGAAACACGGTTCCATCAGCTGAAGGAAAAGGAGGCGGAACGCTGACAACAGCAGAAGAGATAGCTGAGGGCCACATTGGTTGGTCAGCAGGTAAATGATATATTACCCATCGCCAGATTGCCATTCCATTGAGCGTGTTCTCAGTTCTCCTCTACCTCCTTAGCTGGGGGGGCCGCGCGCCCGTCTTGAACTGGGGTCTGTTCGTTTTCGGTATCTCTGCTACCCATATCACCAAAGCCGTTCGGGCATGGTATCTTGGTTACTGGGCTGAGCAGTACCAGGAATCTACTGTGGTCAACGTCGGATAGTAAGGTTTCGAACGCCGTTTGTTTGAAACATTCCTGAAATTCTCCCCCTCAGCAACATCACGATCTATAGTTTGATTATGTGGAGTACCGTGGTTCTTTATTCGCTGTCGTACATGGCCAGGTTGGTAGGGTCGCTAAGGGCCTCCAAGACAATCCATGACCGACTCGTCGAGAAAATATTTGGTGCTACGTTCAGGTACTCCGTTTCTCATTCCCTGGTTTCATCCTATCTGAAAGTCGTCGTAGATGGCTCGACACGACCCCAGTAGCTCGAGTCGTTACAAGATTTACTCAGGACATTGGAGCAGGTACGTAAGGCCCTTGATGCCTGCAACTGTCCGATTGACTCGTATAGTGGACGGAACGTTCCCCATGTCCTTGTTCAATCTAGTAGAGCTGACGATCACGATGCTCGTCAAGTTCGCCGCTGTGGTTTATTTAGCCCCACCTTTTGCGCTGCCCGGCTTGATCGTCGCGATCGTCGGCGGGTGGTGTGGACAAGTGTATATGAAGGCCGAGCTGTCTGTCAAGCGGGAGCTGAGCAATGCCAAAGCACCCATGTTGGCACACCTGGATGCTGCCCTCGCTGGCCTGGGTGAGTTATTAGCGACGTGTGTCTCGGAACGAACGCTTCACTATAGGGACTAGTCTCCATCCGCGCCTTCGGCGCACAAAACCTGTTCATCAAGGAGTATCATTCGTGCATTGACCACTACACCAGGGTAGCCCGTACCTTTTATGCTCTCAACTGGTGAGCAGGTAGTGCAGACATGTCCCCGATCTCTCACACTAACACTATCCAGCTGGGTTTCTGTCAGACTGGAAGCGTTGGGAGCCTCATTCGCGGCATCACTGGCAGCGTATTTGATGTACGGGCACCACAACATCAACCCCTCGAACGTCGGATTTTCTTTGAATATGGCTGGTGTGCTTGCTCAGCTCTGGTTGTTGCACTTTCGTTGATGAACTCGTTCAGTCAGCTTTAGCGCATTCATCCTATATTGGATCATTACGTATAACGACACGGAAATCAATGGTAGGTCGTTGACAATGTAAAGTGTGTCCCACTGGTGTACTGACCCAGACCCTAGGGAACAGGTAAGTTGCAGGACAAGCCAGAAATGTGCTAGTGGAACATGTTCTACTCTCAGTCTCGAACGGATCGCGAGCTACATGGACATAGAGCAAGAGGTCGAACCGACCAGCAAGGCTAGTCCACCCGCATACTGGCCAGCTTCGGGAGACTTGCGAGTGGAGAACCTGTCCGCTCGATACTCGAGTGTATGCAAACCATCTTTTTTTCCCCCGGGAAATCATGGCTTGATACCTCCCGTCCAGGATGGCCCCAACGTACTCCACAACCTGACGTTTCATATCCACGCCGGAGAACGAATCGGGATTGGTGCGTAGCCCCCCTGCGCTCTCGGTGATCATGAAACATCTGAATTGCCTTGGCAGTCGGTCGCACTGGAAGTGGCAAAGTTAGTTGACTGTTTTTCTCAAGCTATTCTGCCAACTTACTCTGATTCATCATGTAAACAGACCTCGCTCACGCTCTCTCTCTTGCGTTGCCTCTCCACCGAGGGCGAGGTGTATTATGATGGCATCCTCACGTCCTCCATCGATCTCGAGGTTCTGCGTTCAAGCCTCACCATCATCCCTCAATCCGTGCGTTTCTGTTTCTATTTCTTTTCTTCTCAAACTCATCCATGTCATGAACATCCACCTAACCAGGCTGAACTTCTCAACGGCACGATTCGCCAGAACCTCGATCCGTTCGATCAATTCGAGGACGCGATCCTACACGACGCCCTCCGATCAGCAGGTCTATCCGAGCTGCAAGAATCGAGCCACGACAACAGCAACAACAACAGGCTCACGCTCGATACCCCCGTCACTGCAGGGGGAACCAATCTCTCCGTCGGACAGAGACAGATCCTGGCGTTGGCGCGTGCGATGGTTCGGGAGAGCAAGTTGCTCATCCTTGACGAAGGTATGGTAGAGTCCCGCACTTTTCCTCTTACCTTGCCCCGCGCGCACGTCTGATCTATTGATTTGTCGTTGCTCCCCCAGCTACGTCTGCCATAGGTAAGCATCGTACGGAGGATCGTTCAAAGATATGTCGTTGTCCTGACCCTTTTTGCTCTTTTTTCATGTTTGTAAGATCACAAGACGGACGCCGTCATTCAGAGGTCCCTCCGAGAAATGAAAAGAGTCACCCAACTTATCATCGCCCACCGGCTGCAGTCCGTCATGGACACCGATCGCATCGTGCGTACTGTACTTGTCACAAAATCCAACGAGAACACACTGACAAAGTGACCACAGATCGTCTTGGACGCAGGGCGCATCGTAAGTCTTCCGACAAGAGCTACGAACAATTGAGACGCATTCGTACTGACGTCTACCCACAGGTCGAGCTCGACACCCCCAGTCAACTTTTGCAGCGCGATGGAGGCATCTTTCGGACGCTCG
Organism: Boletus bicolor; assembly: GCA_003316205.1. Lineage (NCBI taxonomy): Eukaryota > Fungi > Basidiomycota > Agaricomycetes > Boletales > Boletaceae > Boletus > Boletus bicolor. The sequence continues at coordinate 9,511 of QFEM01004641.1, forward strand.
TGTATGCAAGCAAGAACAAGGAAGGTCTGTTGGCCGTGGTAAAACATTCAGCATAAGGCGATCTGTCTTCTACGAGCAAACAATTCGAGTACTTTTTGGACAAAACAACTTTTTAATAGACAGGACGGGACCAAACAGAAAACGAAGCAGGAGAAATGGAACAGATCTACATGTTGAAGTCACTTTGTCAGATCAGGGCCGCCTATGGCCAGAGTCCTCAGCCCGACTGCTACGATGGTAGTCTCTGACGCGTGTCACTTCCCGCGGAGGGCCAGAGTACCTCTCGCCGTCAGAATGAGTTGGTCCGCCATATCTCGTATCATATCGCGGAGGTGGACTGAGTGAGCGGCGTCTGGGACAATTGCATAAGTTCGCGGAGTTATGTGAGTAAGGGATAAACATACCGAGTCCGAGACCCATTTGCGCTGCTGCCAGGATAAGGAGGGGGTGGCGTCGCCGCACGTCTACGTCTTTCCTGTGTCTGATGATGGCCCCTGGAGGAGACGGTTATCCATTTTTGAACTTGCGGAGTAGAACGTTTTCTTACCGAGGCACCTTGTCATAATCTTCTCTTCCAGATGGCGGGGGACCAGGAGGAGTTCGGGGTCTACCGCTGTGCGCTGAGTATGGCACGCTTCTGTCTTCTGAATGAGGAGGGCGCCTATCGTAGGGGTCACGATGAGGCGGTGCCGCACTCGAAGGGTGGTCCCTCTCAGACTCGTGATATCCAGTTCGGTCGTAACGAGACACCGGCTGTGGTGGTGGAGAACTTCGCATGCGATAGTCATCGTACTCACGACGTGGAACAGGGTTGTCACGACGGTCACGCGGCGGGCTTGAGGCCCGCCGATGATCTCGCGTTGGAGCGGGTGGAGCCGGAGGAGTGTCGTAATAGCGACCATCCCTCGAGCCAGGGTGTCTTGAATATTCGTCTCGATGTGAATGAGCATCCCTGGGTGGATGGTTATGGTAATCACGAGCAGCACGATCGTGTGAGGGCGGATCGTACATGGGACCACCACGTCTGACGTGATATACTCAGCTCGTACAGACGACAAAAGTCGGAGATCAACACTTACGATTGAGTGGTCGGACGAGGGCACTCCCTGTTGTGGATTGTAAATTTTATATCGGATGACCGGATAAGAGTAGACTCACCTTGCCCAGTGACCGCTTTCACCGCATCTGAAGCATGCACCAGGATCATCGGACCGTTTGAACGTTCGCCCACGGCTATGAGAAGGCTCGACCCGGATTTTGTTCCCCATGAAATATCCTTCGTGATACCTGGCAACACTTTCTTCTGCAGCCTCCCTGGTGTCAAACTCCTAAACAGATTCCCGTCAGTAATGAGAGCAAAGTAGAAATCTGAAACAATCTTACCACGAAGCCATACCCAAGTCTAAAAATCGAGAGTAGTGTTAGTGAGAGCTCCTTTTGATAAATGAAAAAAAAACCCCACTTGAGCTCGATGGTGGCAATGTTGCCTATTTTTCCAAAGCAATTTTGCAGATCCTCCGGGCGAGTGTGATCGGGGAGGCCACCGATGTAAACTTTGTTCGGCTAAGCGGCGTAGAGTTCAATACCGGGGCCAGATAAAGGAGGGAAGCGACAACGAGAAGAAAGCCAGGACCAATGCAGCGAAACGAGGATGAAGCGGAATACGGTCTAGACAAGCAAGTAGACAAGGAACCAATGGTCGCGTCTCCAGATCTCGAAAGGTGGAGCAGCCCGAAGTCCAAAAGCCAGTTAGCAGTGTAGCCCCCAGAGCACGACACAAGCTGCAAGCGAGCTGCCCAGGTATAGAACATCGACACGAACAGGGCACGAGGACAGGAGACAACAGGGGCGGCAGAGCAGGAATTAAACAGCAAAAACGAGAGGATAAGACCTAAGCACCTTGACTTGTCTTTCACGAGTAGATTCTGTTTTGGCACCGTGTGTTTCTTCGAAGGCCTTGCCAGAAACCATTTCAGCAGCCCGCCCAGTATCGTCAAATTGGACGTCGCCTGCACCGTTCTCGATTTCGCGGTTGGTGGCAGGGCCCATTGCTGTGTCAAAGTCGTCGTCAGCAAGACTCCAATCAGTGGTGTGTGTGTTAGGGCCCATTGCGGTAAGAGATGTGGATGCTGCGAGTTCTGTTTTCATTTTACTTTTATTTATTTTTTAAATTCTGACTCGGTTCTCAGTGGCTGAAACTGTCAAGTGATTATTTTGGTTCGTGTAAGCTACAGGAAAACTACCAGTCCAATATTGTACAACGGAGCAAAAGTCCAAAAAGGTCCATTGTCCTGTTTCCAGCATTCTCAAGCGAGAACCCACATCCCGCTGGCAACTCCGATCATGACAAAGATAAGAGCACTGCCGAAACCCTTCGTGTCAAGGGCAGCTGCGCCACCAGTACTAGGCGTAGAGCTCGATCCCCCGCCAGAACTACTAGTAGAGCCCCCGGCAGGAAGCGTGGGGATAGCGGTGCTGGTGGCACTAGCCAAGCAGGATGAAGCCGCTGCATTGGCTGCACTGGTGGCTGATGGTGCATGAGTATTGACTGTGCCGTTTCCGCCAAAGCTGCAGGCCTGGGCATTGTTGTTGTTGTCGAGATAGTACTGGCTCATTACCCAAGACAGCATAACAGCTACCAAAAATCATCTTGGTGATTTAACTCATGACACATGAAAAAGTGACACGCACTTGGGTCACACGCAGACACGGCACCATACACGCCAGTGCTGCCGTTGGCCGCAATGGGATTGCAAGTGCCGCCAGCCTGCCCCAGCAGACTGCAACCATAATTAAGCAGCGAACCGACAATTGCACTATAGTTCGAGGTCGATGGAGTGAACTGACAACTCAAGTTGTTCTCCAAGCATGTACAGGCGGCAAGGTTGGGGGTGGGTGGTAAAGTGGAGGAAGCAAGCATAGTAGAATTCTGTTGTGGGCAGGCCGGGTAACTCGTTGATCCAGCTGCGCTCTTGGAGGGTGAATTAGGAGGTGAAGCTTGTGTATACTGAGTCTTGAGGTTGTTAAAATTTTGGTTGACCGTAACCGTGCTGCCATCAGCGGAGATGGACACTATACCATAGTCGCCTGCTGCGCTCGTGGCGGGAAAGTAAGAGAAGGCAATACCACCCGACCAGACAGGGGACATGTCAGAGCTGAGAAGAGCTCCAACCTCACTCCAGTCAGTTGGTGGATTCGTGGGGCAACCGAACTCGCTAAAGTAGGCAGGAACATTGTAGGCTGAGTAAAGAGCCTCCGTTCCAGCATAAGATGCCTGGAATGTCGAAGTTCCACACCATTGACTGCATGGTGTCAGACATCTCGGATAAAGAGCAGAATGCAAATGTGATACTTACTAGTTATTAAGCCCATAAAGATCGATTGCAGTGGCACCGGAGTTGGCGCTCGAGGTATCACAAGAGAGATATTCAGCAAGGGGAAGGATCCATGATGAATCGCCATCAATGGCAGCATATCCAACTAGGGCAGACGACTTGATGGAATTGCTGCAGCGAAAATAATTCGGCGAACTTGAGGAACAAGCTCAGCGGAATACTCACAGGTATGACTTGACATCGCGGGCAGCTGCTTTCACAAACGTAGCTGCAGCTGTTCCATTGGCTGCAATGACCACCTCGTTTCCTACATTGTAGGCCAGAACATTATCATACTTTGAAAAGGCTTGAATAGTCTCGATATATTGGTCTTGGAGGGCTGTGGTCCATGATGGAACATTGCGATCGATGGAGCCATTCAAGGGTAACGCCAAATCGATTCTGGGACACGGTCAGGACTTCCCGGACGCGCGTGAGATTCTAACATGCTTACATGGTATAAATCCCAGCATTGCTGAACAATTGCATACACGTGTCATGGTTCAACGCCGAGTTGACACTGTAGGCACGAATGGTGTTGACACCGAGTTGCTGGAGATAGGGCAAGTCACGCTGACAAGTAGTGCCATTGGACAAGGGGTCGATGTAGGTGGAGGGCTCGAGAAAAGGATTGTTGGGATCAGCAACGACCTGACCTAGAGACGAAATTGAGACAATATGCGGGAGGAGAGACAAGAAAAACATGCACCCTGCGCCTGGTAAGCGACACCTTTGATGTAAAATCTGTTGCCATCGGCGGTATAGAGGTATCTACCAGCCCGAGTGACGGTCTGGATGGCGTGCACACCGGAGAGAATGGCGCCCGCAAAAGCGAGGGCAACTGCAATGCGTGGAGGCATAGCTGATGGAAGGAGAGAAAGAGAGGTAGAGAGCGTCGGGATGAGAAACCAGACTCTGCTGTCGGTCGAGTTTAATATGGATGGGGTACGCGGGGCAAACCTTGATCCGTTTTATACTTATCGGGACTTGCCGGCCCGAACTCATCCCTTCTGAGCTTATACTTAGCGTCAGACTGAAGGCTGTGTTTCCGTCATGGAATTAGCGGCCAGAAAACAAGAATGGCTCGATGTGCATCAGAAAGCTCGGAATGGACACCGCTGCGCACCGAATCCTCGTGGCATCTGGACCTCTGCAGTGCAGAGTCTACACCACGAGGCGGGTCTCGCAATAGCGTTTTACTTATCGAAGCGGTTCTTTAAGCAGGCCCATCAGCGTAACAAAAAAAATGCTGAGTTATGTCGGTCTCGACGCTGCCTCCGGTTACGTCAATTCATATACGCATGTGTCCGTCGGTCCAGCCTTTCAGGTCGATCCACGAAACCACAGTTCCCGAGGAAAGATGCACGCGAAAGAGTTGTTGACACTCAGTCAACTGTCTTGCGGGCAAGTCATAGTGAAAAAAAGATCTTGTCCCATCGACGATTGGCAGTTGGTTCACATGTAGGCCCCGCAAAGGCCTCGTTAGGTTAGCCGGATTTGAAAAACCAAATAAATCTGAGATGCGGCAGGGAGTTTTCGCTCCCTACGAATCGATTTTTAATTTTTTTTCTTGGACCAACATACACCTATAAGCCAAGTGGCTGCCCGTTTGACGACCGGAAAGTAGGTGCCAAAAAACCAACAGATATCGTTATTTCCATACATCAGCAGCAAACCAGCCAAGTATAACAACAATATGGATCCAGAAAGCAACGACGCATAGATTGCACAATAAGTACACAGGGTAGTGCTGCGGCATGGTTCGCCATTAAACAGACATTGCTTTAGATGAGTGGAAGATTAGGGCTGTACAAATGCGGCAGATAGAGGAGCGTAAAAAAGAAAGGGCAAGACAAGTGGAAATGTTCAGAAAGCAAGACCAAGTAATAGCTATCGGTGCTCAATTGTGTATGCCGAACCAAAGTACAAGTGCGCGAGGTGATATGATCGAAGCTGGCCGATGCCCATTGGTCGAAAGGGTACTCCGGGAAGACGAGACGGGCAAGCAACAAGTAACAAGGAGGTATCGGGCGTCGAACGCAAGCGAGATAGAATATACATAGAAATAGGGCATTAATGAGCGGCTAGAAGGTCGAGGCGGAGTCGATGGAAACGCGATGGTTGCCACGAGACGCTTACATCCCGTATCCGTAGCTCTGGTACGGATCGCTCAATGATCCAGCGAGACCAACGTTGCCAAAGCTCACGTTAGCGTACGCCGACACACCGGAATAGCCGCCAGCGTGGGTATGCGGAGGTGTCAAGCTGGCATTATGAGGCGAATTGTTTTGTAAAACATATCCATCGATGGAGCGTGCTTGGAGGGCATGCAGTTGAGGCGCCAAATGCGAGGGGCCATAAGAGCCCTGCCCTTGCATTCCGTAGAGAGCGGCCGAGGATCCATACATGTCTGCAATGGGGCCATTGGGATGGATACTTTGTGGATGGTGCCTCCCAGCAGCAGGGGGATGAGCTAAGCCGAGAGCCTGATTGTTAAGATTCATGTTCATCATTTGAGGCCCGTGGTATCCGCCATTGTAGTTGTCCACTTGCTCGCGTTGCAGCTTGTTTTGAATGCGTTTACCATAGGGAGTATTGCGGATAAGTGGAAGAACAGGACGAATACCCTCAACAAGGAGGGCGCGTTGGGTAGGCTCCGCGTAGTCGAGTGCAGTCTGGATGTTATCAGTAAGTGGTATTTCCAAGGAATATAATCACCGACTTGAACGCAATAATTGCCATACGAGTCGCGCAAAAGCTTCTCCAGACGCGAACGATTAAGCAATTCTTCAATGAGCATTTTTCTAGTGCTGTGTTCAGCCACGCGAATGCACTGTACGGATGCCAGATTATTCATGCCAAGTATACACAACATGACAAGACGACTAACTTTTTCGATAACATTGGAGCTGAATTTTTGAACTGAAAGAGCGCATACATTCCCTGCGAATTGACGGATGACACCATCGCTGAAGCGATTGTCGTTCAGGTCCAAAATATACTGTACGACCTAGTAACCGGGGGAAAGTTGACAACCCGATGCTACGGTAATGCTTAATGACACTCACGTAGTTGCCATAAGGGTCCTGGACCAACGTGAGAGCATTATAGGTGATCTCATTCACAAGCTGAACACGCTGGTGATCGGAAGCATGGTCAACGCATCGTTGTAGAACACAACATCCGTGGCGGTGAGTTGCAACTTCGACGCAATTAGCAGCGACAGCGTTGTATATAAACTGCAAGGAATGAACGTAAGCACAAACATTGCTAGAAAGATGCGCCGCCAGTACCTGGTTGTCCTCAGGGGCAAGCTTGTTGAGACATTTCTGAATGACATGATTGCCGTTGAGGTCCTTGATAAGCACAACAACATGGAGGCTGAGTGCGACGATAATGGAGTGAATCTGAACATTGTATCTCTGATCAGTCTAAACTCTCCCGTGAGTCTGGAAGAGAAGAAACAAAGGGAGTCAGACTTGCCTGTCGTCTAGTGGACAGGAAGTCAATCATTTTTTGTACAGCACGAGTGCCATGCATGTTAAGCGATATATTGACCAAGTCTTGTGCAACCGATTCGCAAATAACATTCCGTTGTTCGTCCGTGGAATATTCCAAGAGCTTTTGGCACAAATAGTTACCAAAGGGATCTTCGTTTGATCAGCATAACAAACGACGTAAGACACGCTAGCACCTACCTGTCATCAGATCGGCAAAGTGACCAAAGGTTTCACGGAAGATCATATCACGATGCTCTGGAACACCCTCCTCGAGCTTCTTTTGAAGGTACCGGCAGCCATGCTGGTCCTTGCACAATGCTGGAATTTCACCCTGCAGGTCTTCAATACGAGTACCAGCAAACCGGTTAACTATAGAAAGCATTCACGTGAGTCTCCTCGATTGGTCATAAAACTCATTCAGGGACTTACGATCCATATCGCCGCGTTTGTGCTTGGGACCGTGGAGACCATTCATTTTGCCGTCGGGTCCGCCTCCACGTCCAAGACCAAGACCATAACGAGATCCATTATGATGGTAGAGCGCAGTCGACCCACTCGCACCGTTAACCATAGTACCGTTCCGCCCAGGGGTGTCAAAACCGTAGGGGCTGTAGCGAGAACCATCTAATTGAGTGGCGAGGCCATACACCGAGTCAACACCATACTGCCGTATGAATGATAAGAAACCACAGAAATGGCTAATAAAGAATAAAATACCTCGAACGACAAGCCGGAATCACCGAATTGGCTGGATGGTAACCGAGATAGCGATGGTTGAATATCAGCTTTCGCGGACTCGTCAAGGTGATGGTTTCCTTGAGCCGATAGACGACCACTCAGGTTTTGACCGTCCGGGGTGAGAGGCGTACCCGGAGTTTGCAACAAATGATTACTACTACCGTTACCCATGGATAAGGGTGTCGCGGGAACAGATCGCGTCGCAGTGCCGAGACCGTCAGCAACACCGGAAGGAGAACCCCGACGAGAGGACGGGGCACCAGATGAACCCAGGCTCATTTGCGAGTGCTGCCCGATGTGTGGCGTCGATGTCCCGGAGACCGCACCAGTAAGCTTCCCACTGAGATCCATCGGAGAAGAGGTCAATGTGAGCGTTGGGTTCGTCACTGTGCGACGATCGGTTCTGGAGCTCAAGCCATCTGGGGCACGGGGGTTGCCCACAAACTGTGGCCATTCGGATGGCTTTTCACCACGAGCTGCGAAAGAGTTCCGCGGGGAGGTCTGTGGACGATGGGCAAGGTCCAGCGCAGCGGAAGATGTTGTGATCTGACAAAATTTGAAAAATGGTACTCCACGCTCTGATGTGAATCTTACCTTGTTCGCATAGGATGCAAACTTGTCATCATCCGATGTCGGAAGATTCCTCATGGCATCTTCACAGCATGAGGCACAATGGATAAAAAGCGGCGTAACTCGGACTCACTGTGCATCTCTTGGTCCAACTGCTCATCGAGCATCATGCCAACGTTGTATTGTTGACCAGGATGCGCATGGTCGTCCTCGTTGTATCGCCCTCTAGCTATGGCAGATTGCGCCATTGCACCAGGGCTTGGTGTGGCTCGGTTAGGTCTTTCGCCGGAGAGTACCATGCCGCGAAAATGTTCCACCAGCTCTTCGTCGCGACTGCTCGTGGAAGTACGACGACTCGCTGGCATGCTCTTCGCACCAGCACGATTGTACTGCCCGTTCATACCGTGACCAGATCCAAGCTCAGGCGAGAGATCAACGGACGGGGCGTACGCAACCGACTTGCGCTTGTCAGCAACAGCAGAACCAACGGCTTTCGAGAGAACATCCACGTCGACGGAAGAATGAGAAAGAGCCGACTTTATGAGGTTGTCCCCGTGCAAAACTGCATTGACGCGTGGGGGGGTAGTCGGGGCGGAGACGGCCAAACCGACGGAGTCGTAGGGAATACTGAGCAGCTCCTGCGCTTGCTGCTGCTCCAAAACCCGCATCTGTTCCTCGAACAACTTCCGCTGGATAACACGCTGACGTTCGTGTTCCAGACGCTTCAGTTCGACGCGCTTTGTAGAGAAAGTTTGGTCAAATAACAGGAAGTGGGGAGCAAGTGAGACTTACAGCTGAAATGTCAGGCATGTTAGTACCCAGCCTCGCAGCCTGATGCGAAGAATTCTAATTTAGAAATGGGCGCTTCTATGGAACAAGACATACCGAATCTGCGAGGTCGAGGAAAGCAGGTGGACTCTGCTTTCTCCCATCCAAGGCACGATTATCAGCGGAAGTATTAATGTTTTCAGCAATGTTCATCTTGAATAGTAAAGCAGAGGACGACTTTTCTTCCAAAAGAAGTTGAGGACAGAAAACAAATTGAACGAAGAAACAAGATTAGGAAACAGTAATGCTAGTTGCACAGTGGTAATCCTGATGAGGGATTCGGATGAGAAGAGATACGTGGAGTGCGCGGCAGCGAACCGACCTTGAAGCCAATTTTGAGCCGTTCTAGAAAGGACTGATGATACAATGCGGCCAGGAGGGCTGGTGGGGAGAACGGACGGAGGGTGCGGAGGAGATGTGAGAGGAAAGAGAGGGACGAGGAGGAAGACATACCTTTTGAAGTGTCCGGGATTTTTGCAGCGCAATGCAAGGGAGGACGCTGGATGTTGTGTAGTTAAGACCAGCGAATTTAAGGCACTTCGGTAACGTGGGGATCAAAAAAGGCTGGGCTTACCCTCTTTTTTTTTTTTCAAAGTCCGCTACTTGAGATATGTTTTTCTTTCGTAAATGCCGATCTGTGAAAACTGAAAAATGAAAATGTTGCAAGACCACGTCCCGCGCAACGCATAACATTCGAAACACAGTATCTCGCAGTAAAGTGACAGTACCTTACTACCACTTGTCTGTGGTTACTCCTAGTACAACCCACAACGACACGCTTAACCCTTCAGCAAGCGATTGGCTGTTGGTTATTCGACCGGCTCCGGCGCAAGGGATCCGTTGCCAATTCACTCCATCCCTTGCACCCTTTGGTCATCCCCCCGCCGCGGTTACTTTTAATTCTATCGCGCCATGCCAACGCGAATTTAATCGTGCCACTCGCCTGGGCAATGAGTCGGGGATCTCGCGGGATGATGCCTACACGGTCCTGCTATCCGATAGTGATCAAGCGTATATTAAACAAATGATTCCACAGGAATGACAGTCGACACGCTAGTCAGCGACGTTGCATCAAGAGTCTTTTCCTCTGCAGAGGTTGCACCATTCGGCACCTGTCCGTTCCCTTGCTTCAGCTCCGTGGTCACGCTCTGTTCCGCAGTGTCAACGATCACGCCCTTGATGGTGCGCCGATCGTCATCGTCGTCTGGCTTCCCGGCACGACCAGACTCCCCAACCTCCGAAGAGCCCGACGGTACATCTATAAATGCACCGCCCTCCCGGGTTTCTTCCGCTGTGTCTATCGTGCATTTTGCCGACGCTTGTAGAATAGTGGGGGAATTCCGTGAGCGAAAGAAGCCCGGAAGAGGCGGAAATCCGAGGGAAAGCTTCGAGTACCGCGAAAGCGTACTTGTACCTCCTTCACCCTGGCCAGCTTTCGGCGTGGTCACGCCACTACTTGGAGAGGCGTTTCGTTCTTGAGGTAGCTCAGCTGTAGACACATTTGGACTCCGCCCCGCCCTCGGTGTTTCGGACGCTCGATTGGTAGCAGATGGAGATGCCACACGGGGGGGCGTGGCTAGACCCACCGTAGATGGTGAGTCCTGATACCGCGGGTTGCTTAGTCCGCCATCAGAACTGTCGAACGAAGATCACGGTGTTCACTCACTGAACACTTGCACACTCCCCGTCAGTAAGTGTGAGCAGCAAATTTTTCAGATTAGGTAGTGTATGGCGCATATCGAGCGCTCGCAGATCACGGTCCGCCATAAGCTGGAGCACCTGTGAGAATCGCCGCCAGGTTGGATTGCAACGAGCTTACCATTTCTATATCCTTGTTAAGGAGGAACACTGCATATTCAAATCGATACGTATCCACGCCTTTCGAGAAGAGAGGAAACCTGCAACTTGTCAATCAACGAACCATATTTGGAAGAAAAATCTGACACACATTCGAGGGCCAACCATCGCTGAGATGTTGTCTCTGATCAAGCTTCTGCTCCCGATGTATGTTATTGGGTAGACGAGACCTTTCCCCATATACACCGAGAGGAGCTGCACAAGATGGGCTGCGTATCCCAAAGCTGTTGCCACCGATTCTTCTGTGACCTCCTTGTTAGATGAAAGCGACAAAGGCGGCGCGGGCTCATTGGAATGAAAAGGGATGGGTAAAGGAACGGCGAGAATTGTAAAAAGGAGTTCTGATGTGGACAAAAGTTCAATTGGGTATATTGTAGCGAGAGTTGATATGAGTGACGTTCGAGTGGGCGGAAGGCAATTTCGGACGGCAATGAGATTGTTCCTAATGGGATGGGTCAACGTGGACAAAGAAGCCTGACTCGGCTAGACTTACCTCTCCTCGGTGACTTTAGCCACCTGATCCGAGAGCGTGGACATCTCTCGGACTTGCAGCGCCTTCGCCCTTGTGAGACAGTCTCTCCAAGTCCGGATCTGCATCCGGCGCGTGGTGAGGTCGTCACGTACTAAAGAAGAAGGTGAAAGGCGTGTTGCGAGGCGAAATGAAGGAAGCACGATCTCGACATACAACGATTTGATCCTTCAATTATGGCTTGGGTTTCGGCCCGCCAGTCCTCAATGCGCGCTTGACGTTCGGAAGCCTCGCGTTTCTGTAAATACGGGTCAGACTTGCGGCAATTACATAACAAACCAACTTTGCTCCAGTGTACGTACCAAAGTTGAAACATGGTCTTTGGCAAGGTAAAAATCAATTTCTCTAATGACATCATGGAGTGACTCTTCTGTGTCTTGTATACAAGCCTGTAGAGTCACTAATCTGAAGAAGGTGAGTGAAGCGGTGCGCATTTATCCGTTGGGTCCACTTACTGTAAAAGCTCCTCCAAATTGGTCGTCCTTGCCACCAACTTACGGGATCTCCGGAGAACACCTAATAGTGACTGACTGCCTCGTATTATCTCGTGGGATATTGTAGGAATGACTTCTGTACCCCGAATAAGTTTGTGCCCTTCCGATTCTGGGTCCGTATTGTAACCCGACGGTGACGGTGATCGCGACAGAGATCGCGAGCGAGACCAGGCGGGAGGTGGCAAATGAAAGCTTTGGCCAGTTGGTAGGAAGGACATTACGAGCGTGTTCGATGGTAACTGCGATGGATGGCTCTCGAGCTTATGAAACAATGCAACGAGTGAGTCGATGAGTTCGCTATATCGGTCTCTCGCACCTACTTCGGGAGACAATGGTATCAGATCCGACAAGGAAAGGTCCCATTCTTCCAACACCTTCCACCGTGGACTCCCAGAAGGGCCTCCGGTGTCGTCGCTGTCCCTCTGTTTACCCTTGGCATTTCCCAAATGCATGACGTTTAAATCAACTTTTGCCCAAAGTTGGATTCTGAGCCTGTCAGCGCTCAGATTCGTGTGTTCTGAAAAATCGGACTGAGATGATGCGTCGAGGCTGTAAAGTGGATTTGTAGAAGGACGGTGTATCAGCGAGATGTAATTGGGGACCTTGGGGAATGCGGATGATTCTCCAGAAGACGGAAGGGGAGATTGGTGACTCGAAGACTTTTGCAATGGCGCAGAAGACGACACCTGGTGTGTCTTTACAGCTGGTGAGGATGAAGCTGCTTGCCGTGTGGTGGGTTGTGGTTTGCCCTTTGACGTAGATAAACGCGAGGTTGCATGCGAGGCTGTAGGTGTAGAGAGTGTCTTTGCCGCTCCTATGCTGGCAGTTCGGGATGTTCTTGCTCCTTTGCGAGTAGTTTGCGCCGAAAGAGTGGGGGGTGTCGCCGATGTAGTGGGGGATGGGGAGGGACCACTGTCGGCGCGAGATCTGGATTTCCCATTGACCGATGGTGGTGATGGTGAAAGAGGTGGTGGTTCAGGGACAGCTATTGTTATAAACGTCTCCACGAGACGTGACCTAACGACTTTCTCCAAGGTCCGCTGAGAGTGATCGAAATAAAGGGTTGACACCGGGAGATTCGAGACCGAACTGGTGGGTGCTGCAGACGAAAAGCTTGCCGAGAGGCCGTGCGAGGAAATGGTAGAGGTTGTCCGGATCCGACTTTGTCTCGCAGCCGGAGCAGGAGCGTTGGTCACCAGTGAGCGAGACAAGGCGTTTCCCGAGCCCGATGTTGGACCTACGGCCGGAAAGCCCACGCGTGACTGTGTCCTCCGCCGCCCCCTTCCCTCCCCGCTTCCCCTAATCTCCTCCGAACCCCCGGTGATGTCATCCACAGGGACATTCTTCAGGGTGTTGACCGAGGTCGTAGATATTCGCCGGGATCGTCTACGCAGCAGAGTCACGTCAAGGTCGTCAGACAGGTTCCCCAGGGGTGTGAACTGGGAATGTGTCGCTGGTTGCGAGAGGGCTGAGGCAAAAGCGTCACGGACAGGGAATGGCGTAAGATTGCGTATCTGGATCGATATCAAGTGTCGAAGGCGGCGCTGGAAGCATCCCTGGTTCAAGAGAGAGTCACTCGAGCATGCACGCGTGTTCAAGCATACAGCAACACTCACTTCGTTGTGAGCTGGCTTCGAGTCTGGGCTGAGGCTGGTCGAGCTGGGTGTTGGCAACGCATCCTCAGCGCTGCCCGACATGTCTGCGTGTCAAGATGCCCAAATGTTGGCAGCAGGATTGCTTTGTCGGTGAACGTATGCCCGTAAGTAAGAATAGAGCCTGATTGTGCCGGGCGTGTGGAGTCTTGGATGTGGATACTAGCGAGCGATCTTTTCCTTTCTTGGACCTGGCAGTGCGCTATGCAGACTCAACCTCACACACCCAACAGCGATTCTACGGCCATGGCTACTCTCGGACGGACAGCAGGTCAATCTGGTGCTATGCCACCACCACCCGTGCCAGCAGGTAAAGGTGCCATGTTGGAGCGTGAGGCCAACGCGTTGTCATCCTGCTTCAAGGCGAGTGCAAGTTTCATTGTGTTCGGATGATATATCTCATTTCGAATAGAATGCGATCGTAAAGACTGGTCAGATCTATGCCTTCCATGCTGACGCACACAGACTGTAAGTGGACAACTCAACCATAGTTGAGAGGACGAGAGCACTGCCCTAATAGTACTCGTTTTGGTAGAGGGATCCACAAGTATGCCCCATGTCCGCCACGTACACTGACAGCTTCTCTCGGTCGCGAACTCGAAAAATACGATCAGTTCTGTGACGCCATTGAATCGCAGTTGGTGAGCAACTCTCTTCTATCACCTAGTCACCCTCTCGAGCATCGTCGCATCAGCTGCGTGCCATTTCAGTCTTGAAACGAGATTTGGCCCGCGAAGAACGGCGTGCACGAGAGGCCGAGCAAGCTGCTATCGCAGCACAGGCACCCAAAATCCCACTACCATCTGTCGAGGTGGGTGACACTGCAACGCTACCATCGTCTACTCCGGGTCAAGGCTCGCCACAGGGACCTACTCCACACATTCCCATGCGTCGTCAATCTGCCATCTCGTTATCTTCTCTCAATCGGAACGCTCTCCCGCCCAAGCTTGATCTCTCTTCGTCTTCCATGCGCATCTCAGCCGAGGAGGTGGCGTTATTTCCAAAGGGCCTCGTCCCGTCTCCCGTATCACTCGCCCCGAAATCAGCTCGCCCGTCAGCGACAGCCGACATCGACTTGATGGCGGCATTCGCCTCAGCTGCAGTTGCTACTTCAGGCAGTCAGCGTGTCGATATTGACCTTACTGTGTCAGACAGTCCACCGATCATGATGACTAGCACCGACACTTCTTTGGGTAGTTCTGCTGATAAACCCATCGAACTTGACCTCGATGGCATTGACATGGAGATGTCGGACATGACGAATCTATTTGGGGATGCTTCAGAGTCCACGTCTGGAGACAGGCAGACGACAGTGGATAGCCTTTTTTCTCCCGCGACGGCCGATTCGGGTGCACCACTTTCAGCAAATGAGGTTCCGCAGGCTCAAAAGGGGGGCGCAGCGGATGTTCATATCGATATGGAGATCTTGGGCGCTCTCCATGCTGAACAAGGTGGCCAGAGCGAGAATTTGTTTGGTTCGGTGGCGAGCGGGTCTAGCAGTGGCAACCAGCAGCCGCGTTCTGGGAGCAGTGTTGCCCCACCTCCATCGTTGGTGTCTGGTTTCACTCAGGCTGGTATACAGGGGGGTGTGGGTGGATTCGATTTGTCTACGCTGGACCTATCGAACCTCGACCCGGCATGGCACAACATGAGCTTGACAGACATGGAGGCACTTTTGAATATGCCCTCGTCGGGGGGCAACCAGGAGGGTCAGAAACAGGGACCGTAGGAACATCAGGGAACTATGCTGATGCACGCTCCTAGTACTCGTCAATATTCACGATTGCCAGACAATGCGATAATCAGCCTTTATAATAACTGAACTGCTGCCAAAGAAGTTAATTAGCAATCTAAGGAGTCACCAACTCAGGGGGTACCCGTAGTAAGGAATTTCTCCAGCTTCTTTCGTAGAGGGTGCCCATTACGAACACCGACGGCACATAAAGTCGCCGCGAGGTCTGTTGCAAGATTGAGTCGCCCCTCTGGATTTATCTCCTGCACCTCTAAGAGATCTCGCACAGCACGCGCGAGTCGACTCTTGGGGAGATGAGACTTGTCTCCGATGGGTACAGCTCCTGGCCTCCGTTTCTTCCCCTTCATCTTAGGAGTAGCTAATAAAGGTTCGATAAACTCCGTCCTGAATCTCCTCAACGCCAATGCTGCCAAAGGAACGACGCGATCCAATGTACTCGCAGCTTCCGCACGTTGCTCTGCCAGGGCAAGGGCCTCGACCGAACCATCTTCCTCGTACCCCCACTGCTTCAGTTCCTCAACCTTCCTCTCCTTCAATTTCTTGGAAATCTTTTCTCGTGTGTCTCCTTCCTCGATGGACTTGGCGACGGCATCGAAAATATTGCTCAGCGTGAGCCAACCTCGATCCTCGTCTACGGCGCGCTTGACATAGTGTCTGTTGACGTAGTTGAGGAGTCGGTTGACGGAATGTGCACCCACGCTATAGCGCTTGAAGCACGGGATGATATACTGAACGAGCGTAGTATCGTCCTCAGGTGCACCCAGTAATAGTTCCCGGGCGAGGTCCATAAAGTACTTGTCAAGGTGCTCGTAAAGATCCGTACCGCTTGCCTGCCTAGCGGTATCCCTATCCACAACACAATCCGCCTCGTGCGGAGAACGCGCGCTCGCAGCCTCAGATTGAGCGGTGAAGTAGTTGTATGTAGCGGTATGGATGCCCATGTGGTATGAAATATCGATGGCAGGCGCTTTGTCGATGATGTTGGTCGGGGAACGGACGATGTGGTTCAGCGCGGGTAGAATGTAGCCCCAGAGGGAGGAAAGCGAAGCGGAGGGATTGGCACTTCCCGCGGAGGGATTCGGCATCGGAGGTAGCAACGCCGTGGCCCCCTCTGTCTGCATTCCCTTTCCCTTGGACATCGGTACAAGAGCAGCGTGATGTGCTAGGTTATGCGACTTCCGTTTTTTTTTTGAACAGGTTTTGAGCGCTGGTGAGAGATTGTTGGCCGTTGGGAAACTACTTGAAAGCGGGGTAGTTGAAACGTCGACCCACAAATATATAGTTACTGCATACTAGTATGTAGTCGATGTTGACACAACCTGTGAGATATTGGGATTAGGCCGTTACGATCTTGCACGAGGCCCAGCTTCTCCGAGGCCAACCGATGACTTGGGAAAGCTTGTCATGGGCTAGTCTTCACCAGTACTACCGGAGGTTTGAAGCAAGGATCGACGGTCGTCTCCAGCTATCGGAGGCCACTCGCTATGGTCTGGAACATCCAGCTTCCCTCAAAAATCGTCCATTCAATCACTCCATATCGGTGCGTAAGCACTCATAGAATATATATACATCCAAGCGTAGGGACAGCCTAAAGGCAGGGTGATCCCGATAAGCAATACGTACGACGCCTCCCAGCGTAATCAGGTCTGGGTTATCTCATTCGGAAGGTGGCTCGTGATCGTATAAACAAACGTTGAAAATGTCATTGTTCTGATCCGAAAAACGAGTACTTCATGAGGGGCGTCGTAGCATCGTCTCACGACCGATGATTTCTTGGGCGTAGTAGACGAGACCCAGAAGATCTGGTGACCACTTTCGGGTAGTCCCTCAAATATTTCATTTGTGTCAGGAATGCAGGTAACCGGTGCTAGTGGGGCCAGTCTGGATCCTGGTGCACATTAAACGAAACTGTACGCATGCAAAACGTGCGCGTGAACAGTCTGCTGTATTCAGCAACGAATTTGCCAAACCAAAGTATACCTCGTATGATTTCGCTAAAGTTGGTGCCAGAGAACCAATCACGCAATGGCAGACTATGTATGCCAATCGTATAACCTTCTGTAAAGGAGGTCAACCGAATATAGAAAAGTCATTCGGGAAAGTAGGTGTTAGCGCAGATAGCTAGTTTTCTAGCAAGAGAAGGTAATTTACATGTGGGCTACTGGAACTTTGCGAGTGACGAAGACTTCTAGGTAGCAGGATCCTCGAGAGGAGGTGGGCCATCATCGTCAGAATCGGATTCGGGGACCTCGCCTGGCGGAGGGGCACTACTGGGATTGAAATCACCAGCCTGCTGCATCATCTAAGAAGATCGGGTGAATCAGCTCATAACGACATGTCAAGGACGAAATAGGTACCCGAGTAAAGTCCATGTCGTCGCTCATTCCTGGGATACCGCCTACTCCAAAGTCCTCATCAACATTGGGGTTCCCGTCTTGCTCGTCTTCGTCGACCCATTTACTAAAATCGGTCTTGATAAAAGGTATTTTGAGCTTTTCCTTTGTTAGTCGTGGCCAGTACTCGGACTGTGATTCCTTTTTACGAAGGACGACGTCAAAGGAACGCAATGTGAGGCGTTTGGTGGATTTCTGGATGTCTGTGAGGATACGCTTGAATTAATGGGGGAGGAAATCAGACCTCTGGATCGACTTCCGCGAAGAAGTCAAGGGCAAACGCGTAACTGGTTTGTTCGCCACTATGGACAGGGATGAGGAGCGAGTTCGGGGAGTAAGAGAAATCGGGTTACCTGCCAGCGCTTGCCTTAAAGGATAGGCTGGTGGTGGTCAGCGTATATTCAAGGCTGGACTGGATGATGTCAGGGAGATTGACAGTCAGGAAGATGACGTTCTACATTAGATAGTGAGAGAGTGACGGTGAGGATGAGGAGGATGGCAGACCTTCTCTGACTTGGAGATGTGGCTGCGCTGTGCCCAGAGTACTTCTGGATGTTTTGACATGGTGGCGTGTTGCTGGGGACGATGAGGAGCAGCAGAGGCGCTTAAAAGGGTGCGTTGGAAATGTCGAGAACGATGGAGAACACTCGTCCCGATATGGTCATTTGGTCATGTCTAATCGTATTATGTAAGTAGATCCTCACGTGACTTGACTACACATTAGACAACTGCTAGGATAGAACGAATTCAAAGCTTGAGGTGTTGCGATGTGGTGCGTATGTTTTTTTTTTCGACATAGTTCGGATAGTCACTCAGTCCCTCGCTAGGTGCACCCGCTGGTTCTTGCCGTTGTTGCTCTTGCCCCTTCCCACTGCCCCACCGTACTTTTTGGTGCTCTTCTTACTTACTTTAGCTCTCCACGCGAGACCATGGTCCGTATCGATTCGTAATACTGCCTTGACGCCCCTCACTCACGAGATCTCAGCTTTTACTGCATAATACTTCTCGCCGCCTTGTTTCTCAGCTCATGCTATTGGCAGTCATTCCCCTTGGACGCCCATCTCTCTGTCCCATGGACTGACAACATCACCACCTTCTCTCAAGCCCTGAACGCGACCATGCCGCCCCATCTTAGCATACTCGACTCGACTCCTCCCGTCGTACGCGTTGCGGATAGGTGCTGGTGCGACTTTGGCTCGGGACTATTCGAACCATACGATGTACAAAAGTGGGAGAGGGACAGTATTCAGAGGGCCGTTGCCCAAATTGAGAAGCGGTGGAAGCAGTCTCTAGAGTCAGATAGCGATACCATCGCAAACGCCACTGCCACAGCAGAACCCTCACACTTCGAACTCCAACAAACATCCACTGCACCAGCCACCTCGAGCATTCGAAATGAAACATTATCCACCATATTTCGTTCACTTTTCAGTAGACGCTCAAATAAGCCCGAACCATCCCCAATATCCACTCCTACAGATGCAACTACACCTGAAACTCACACAAAACCGTCTACTGTCGAACCTTCTATACCATCCTTTCCATTGCTGGCACCCGGCCAGCTCGATATGCGCCGTTTTGGCTTCGACCTCATCTTTGATTTTCGATGGTCTAGGAGGTCCTGATGTCATTTTTCGTATACTACCATGTTGTATCCCTAAATGGTCGAAAATGATCTGTATCTTCCAAGAGAGGTTGTACCCCGTTCCATTCTCACGCGAAGCCCGTAGCCTGGTCATTTCCACGATCGCGTCGCAGTTCGCTAACGGGTCATCGACCGTGGGTCAGCCTGATTCACGCTGCGAATGTTGCTTGAAACTTAGCCTCTTTAGGTGCGTTTATCGCCATGAGAATCCATGTTTGTGTGAGATATATATCGCAAGTACTACTAGCGTGAGCCTACTACCACCTTTTCATACTGTTTTGGGACTGATTTGATCGTTCGCTGTCGTCGTTGGTGGGCGATAACACTGGAATCCCGATCGTCAAGGTGAATCTCTCGACTCTGCCATTAAAACGAGGTATGCGACTAACTTGTCCTTTACTTGTCACTGGTTCCCCCGACAAAACACGGGTATAACCCACCTAGTTGCGAAGACCCGGCAGACCAATATAAGACTTGAGGTAATCTAATCACGTTTGCGCTGTGCAACACACCATAGATCGAATCGTCCTACTACTGGGAGGCTTGACCCTGTTTCCTGCTCAACCTCCCCCCGTAAAGACTTTGACACTATGTTCACTTGACAAAGTAATTTGATTCTGCGGTTTGCAACCGGATGGGACGTGGCTACACTGCCCATAATCGCGTTAGAGGTTTGGGTCATCCGTCGGGAGGCTGATGTGCTCGTCGAGGCAAGTCGGTCGATGACCAATACCGCCGGTGTGCTGGATTCGCGTAGAACGGCCTATTCCACCAACTCATACTGTGGCTCACGCGCGTTGAAGAGATGGAGAAGTTATATCGTTGGCGAGGGGAGTGCCATTGGCTCTTTCTATCTTGTTAGCATGGGATATTTAACAGGGCTTTAGGAAGCATCGGAGCCGATATGGTCTCCGGGAAAGAAGATGAGGTCCTCGCGAGGGGCGGAAACATGCTTTGGGAAAGACATCGGTGGTTACTGGTTAACGTTGACCATCCAAGAGATGTTTGGTTTTTGAGGTGCAGGAGAAACCCTTCACCGCATGGACCAGCGACCACGTCATGTTAACGTTCCGTGAGTACTTCCCCAAGCAGTTTTAATGGTCAGTTATCGTATCTTTGCCATCGTTCAGTTTCGAAGCTGGTGACCAATAGATGTCTATGCATTCTTCCAGTGCGGCTCGTACATACATATATTTAGTGTCAGCAATGCGGCGTTCCATGTTTTCTCGAGCTTATCATAGAAGGGTAGGGGTAGGTCGGTGAGTCTAGGGAAATCCCAGTCAAATCATACACTCCATGGCAAGACGTGGTGTGACTATCAAACAGACATGTACTTC